>CAOCPI010000032.1:0-280865 GCA_948252205.1 Orthosia incerta
TTTCGAGATCCGCTTAAAGGGGGGGAGAAGGGGGGCCAGGGGGTCAACTTTGAAAAATGGTTTTTACTTTTCCGAGCGTCCTCTAAACGAATCCGTAAAAAAAACAAAAAAAAAAGATTCGCCAAAACGGGGGAGGAGGGGGGAGAAGGGGGGCAAGGGGGTCAACTTTGAAAACTGGTTCGTTTGTGACTATAGCAATGCCCCTTTATATGAATCTGAAAAAATAAATGTTCCAAATGTTCCAACTTTCGAGATCCGCTTAAAGGGGGGGAGAAGGGGGGCGAGGGGGTCAACTTTGAAAAATTGTTTTTACTTTTCCGTGCCCCCTCTAAACGAGGCCGTAAAAAATACAAAAAAAAAAAGATTCGCCAAAATGGGGGGGGAGGGGGGAGAAGGGGGGCAAGGGGGTCAACTTTGAAAACTGGTTTGTTTGTGACTATAGCATTGCGCCTTTATATGAATCTGAAAAAAGAAATGTTCCAAGTCTCTCAACTTCCGAGATCCGCTTAAAGGGGGGGAGAAGGGGGGCGAGGGGGTCAACTTTGAAAAATGGTCTTTACTTTACCGAGCCTCCTCTAAACGAATCGGTAAAAAACAAAAAATACGGGTATCTTAGTTTCCGAGAAACGATAGAGGGGGGAGGAGGGGGGAGGAAAAAGGGAGGTTTGGGACTTTTCCCATACTCGCGAGAGTTACTTGTTTACGAATCTGTCAAAATATACCCACCTCCCCCTTCACCATCTGGGAGAACAATTATGTCAATGAGTCAGTCAGTGAGTGAGTGAGTGGTAATCCAGCTTTATATAATATAACTAGTATTCTCTTGATGCGCGAGCTGCAAGCAGCTCGCGTGTTGTTGTCCCTACACCTACCCTACACCTACCCTACACCTACCCTACACCTACCCTACACCTAACCTACACCTACTCTACACCTACCCTACACCTACCCTACACCTACCCTACACCTACCCTACACCTACCATACACCTACCCTACACCTACCCTACACCTACCCTAACAAAAAAAAAAGATTAGCCAAAACGGGGGGGGAGGGGGGAGAAGGGGGGCAAGGGAGTCAACTTTGAAAAATGGTTCGTTTGTGACTATAGCATTGCCCCTTTATATGAACCTAAAAAAATAAATGTTCCAAATGTTCCAACTTTCGAGATCCGCTTAAAGGGGGGGAAAAGGGGGGCGAGGGGGTCAACTTTGAAAAATGGTTTTTACTTTTGCGAGCCTCCTCTAAACGAATCCGTAAAAAAAACATTCTACGGGTACCTTAGTTTCCGAGATACGAAAGAGGGGGGGAGGAGGGGGGGGGAAAAGGGGAGGTTTGGCACTTTTCCCATACTCGCGAGAGTTACTTGTTTACGAATCTGTCAAAATATACCCACCTCCCCCTTCACCATCTGGGAGAACAATTATGTCAATGAGTGAGTCAGTGAGTGAGTCAGTGAGTGGTAATCCAGCTTTATATAATATAACTAGTATTTGCTTGGTGCGCGAGCTGCAAGCAGCTCGCGTGTTGTTGTCCCTACACCCGCGTGTTGTTGCCCTACACCTACCCTACTCCTACCCTACACCTACCCTACACCTACCCTACTCCTACCCTACACCTACCCTACACCTACCCTACACCTACCCTACACCTACCCTACACCTACCCTACACCTACCCTACACCTACCCTACACCTACCCTACACCTACCCTACACCTACCCTACACCTACCCTACACCTACCCTACACCTACCCTACACCTACCCTACACCTACCCTACACCTACCCTACACCTACCCTACACCTACCCTACACCTACCCTACACCTACCCTACACCTACCCTACACCTACCCTACACCTACCCTACACCTACCCTACACCTACCCTACACCTACCCTACACCTACCCTACACCTACCCTACACCTACCCTACACCTACCCTACACCTACCCTACACCTACCCTACACCTACCCTACACCTACCCTACACCTACCCTACACCTACCCTACACCTACCCTACACCTACCCTACACCTACCCTACACCTACCCTACACCTACCCTACACCTACCCTACACCTACCCTACACCTACCCTACACCTACCCTACACCTACCCTACACCTACCCTACACCTACCCTACACCTACCCTACACCTACCCTACACCTACCCTACACCTACCCTACACCTACCCTACACCTACCCTACACCTACCCTACACCTACCCTACACCTACCCTACACCTACCCTACACCTACCCTACACCTACCCTACACCTACCCTACACCTACCCTACACCTACCCTACACCTACCCTACACCTACCCTACACCTACCCTACACATACCCTACACCTACCCTACACCTACCCTACACCTACCCTACACCTACCCTACACCTACCCTACACCTACCCTACACCTACCCTACACCTACCCTACACCTACCCTACACCTACCCTACACCTACCCTACACCTACCCTACACCTACCCTACACCTACCCTACACCTACCCTACACCTACCCTACACCTACCCTACACCTACCCTACACCTACCCTACACCTACCCTACACCTACCCTACACCTACCCTACACCTACCCTACACCTACCCTACACCTACCCTACACCTACCCTACACCTACCCTACACCTACCCTACACCTACCCTACACCTACCCTACACCTACCCTACACCTACCCTACACCTACCCTACACCTACCCTACACCTACCCTACACCTACCCTACACCTACCCTACACCTACCCTACACCTACCCTACACCTACCCTACACCTTGTTCCAAAAAACATAACCCTAATGTTTGCTTGTCGTCGCCAGGCACTAAGTTTCGCTTCACCCACTCAACCTTCGTTACGCTACGGAGGTCGCCGGCTCGCTTCGCTCGCCACCTCCCCCCTGCGCTGCACTCGGTCTCGTAGGTTCGCTCCACTCGGGATCCCTACGCTGAATCCGTAAAAAAAAACAAAAAAAAAGATTCGCCAAAACGGGGGGGGGGGGAGGGAGAAGGGGGTCAACTTTGAAAACTGGTTCGTTTGTGACTATAGCATTGCCCCTTTATATGAATCTGAAAAAACAAATGTTCCAAGTCTCTCAACTTCCGAGATCCGCTTAAAGGGGGGGAGAAGGGGGGCGAGGGGGTCAACTTTGAAAAATTGTTTTTACTTTTCCGAGCCTCCTCTAAACGATTCCGTAAAAAAAACAAAAAAAAAAGATTAGCCAAAACGGGGGGGGAGGGGGGAGAAGGGGGGCAAGGGGGTCAACTTTGAAAAATGGTTCGTTTGTGACTATAGCATTGCCCCTTTCTATGAATCTGAAAAAATAAATGTTCCAAATGTTCCAACTTTCGAGATCCGCTTAAAGGGGGGGAGAAGGGGGCCGAGGGGGTCAACTTTGAAAAATGCTTTTTACTTTTCCGAGCCTCCTCTAAACGAATCCGTAAAAAACAAAAAATACGGGTACCTTAGTTTCCGAGAAACGATAGAGGGGGGGAGGAGGGGGGGGGAAAAGGGGAGGTTTGGCACTTTTCCCATACTCACGGGAGTTACTTGTTTACGAATCTGTCAAAATATACCCACCTCCCCCTTCACCATCTGGGAGAACAATTATGTCAATGAGTGAGTCAGTGAGTCAGTGGTAATGCAGTTTTATATAGTATAACTAGTATTTGCTTGGTGCGCGAGCTGCAAGCAGCTCGCGTGTTTTTGTCCCTACACCTACCCTACGCCTACCCTACACCTATCCTACACCTACCCTACACCTACCCTACACCTACCCTACACCTACCCTACACCTACCCTGCACCTACCCTACACCTACCCTACACCTACCCTACACCTATCCTAAACTTTGTTCCAAAAAACATAACCCTAATGTTTGCTTGTCGTCGCCAGGCACTGAGTTTCGCTTCACCCACTCAACCTTCGTTACGCTACGGAGGTCGCCGGCTCGCTTCGCTCGCCACCTCCCCCCTGCGCTGCACTCGGTCTCGTAGGTTCGCTCCACTCGGGATCCCTACGCTGAATCCGTAAAAAAAAACAAAAAAAAAGATTCGCCAAAACGGGGGGGGGGGGAGGGAGAAGGGGGTCAACTTTGAAAACTGGTTCGTTTGTGACTATAGCATTGCCCCTTTATATGAATCTGAAAAAAGAAATGTTCCAAGTCTCTCAACTTCCGAGATCCACTTAAAGGGGGGGAGAAGGGGGGCGAGGGGGTCAACTTTGAAAAATGGTTTTTAGTTTTCCGAGCCTCCTCTAAACAAATCCGTAAAAAAAACTGAAAAAAAAAGATTCGCCAAAACGGGGGGGAGGGGGAGAAGGGGGGCAAGGGGGTCAACTATGAAAAATGGTTTGTTTGTGACTAAAGCATTGCCCCTTTATATGAATCTGAAAAATAAATGTTCCAAATGTTCCAACTTTCGAGATCCGCTTAAAGGGGGGGAGAAGGGGGGCGAGGGGGTCAACTTTGAAAAATGCTCTTTACTTTGCCGAGCCTCCTCTAAACGAATCCGTAAAAAACAAAAAATACGGGTACCTTAGTTTCCGAGATACGATAGAGGGGGGGAGGAGGGGGGAGGAAAAGGGGAGGTTTGGGACTTTTCCCATACTCGCGAGAGTTACTTGTTTACGAATCTGTCAAAATATACCCACCTCCCCATCCACCATCTGGGAGAACAATTATGTCAATGAGTCAGTGAGTCAGTCAGTGGTAATGCAGTTTTATATAATATAATTATAACTAGTATTTGCTTGGTGCGCGAGCTGCAAGTAGCTCGCGTGTTGTTGTCCCTACACCTACCCTACACCTAACCTACACCTACCCTACACCTAACCTACACCTACCCTACACCTACCCTACACCTACCCTACACCTACCCTACACCTACCCTACACCTACCCTACACCTACCCTACACCTACCCTACACCTACCCTACACCTACCCTACACCTACCCTACACCTACCCTACACCTACCCTACACCTACCCTACACCTACCCTACACCTACCCTACACCTACCCTACACCTACCCTACACCTACCCTACACCTACCCTACACCTACCCTACACCTACCCTACCCTACCCTACACCTACTCTACACCTACCCTACACCTACCCTACACCTACCCTACACCTACCTACACTACACCTACCCTAAACTTTGTTCCAAAAAACATAACCCTAATGTTTGATTGTCGTCGCCAGGCACTGAGTTTCGCTTCACCCACTCAACCTTCGTTACGCTACGGAGGTCGCCGGCTCGCTTCGCTCGCCACCTCCCCCCTGCGCTGCACTCGGTCTCGTAGGTTCGCTCCACTCGGGATCCCTACGCTGAATCCGTAAAAAAAACAAATAAAAGATTCGCCAAAACGGGGGGGGGGTAGGGGGGAGATGGGCGGCAAGGGGGTCAACTTTGATAAATGGTTTGTTTGTGACTATAGCATTGCCCCTTTATATGAAACTGAAAAAAGAAATGTTCCAAGTCTCTCAACTTCCGAGATCCGCTTAAAGGGGGGGAGGAAGGGGGGCGAGGGGGTCAACTTTGAAAAATGGTTTTTACTTTACCGAGCCTCCTCTAAACGATTCCGTAAAAAAAACAAAAAAAAAAGATTAGCCAAAACGGGGGGGGAGGGGGGAGAAGGGGGGCAAGGGAGTCAACTTTGAAAAATGGTTCGTTTGTGACTATAGCATTGCCCCTTTCTATGAATCTGAAAAAAAAATGTTCCAAATGTTCCAACTTTCGAGATCCGCTTAAAGGGGGGGAGAAGGGGGGCCAGGGGGTCAACTTTGAAAAATGGTTTTTACTTTTCCGAGCGTCCTCTAAACGAATCCGTAAAAAAAACAAAAAAAAAAGATTCGCCAAAACGGGGGAGGAGGGGGGAGAAGGGGGGCAAGGGGGTCAACTTTGAAAACTGGTTCGTTTGTGACTATAGCAATGCCCCTTTATATGAATCTGAAAAAATAAATGTTCCAAATGTTCCAACTTTCGAGATCCGCTTAAAGGGGGGGAGAAGGGGGGCGAGGGGGTCAACTTTGAAAAATTGTTTTTACTTTTCCGTGCCCCCTCTAAACGAGGCCGTAAAAAATACAAAAAAAAAAAGATTCGCCAAAATGGGGGGGGAGGGGGGAGAAGGGGGGCAAGGGGGTCAACTTTGAAAACTGGTTTGTTTGTGACTATAGCATTGCGCCTTTATATGAATCTGAAAAAAGAAATGTTCCAAGTCTCTCAACTTCCGAGATCCGCTTAAAGGGGGGGAGAAGGGGGGCGAGGGGGTCAACTTTGAAAAATGGTCTTTACTTTACCGAGCCTCCTCTAAACGAATCGGTAAAAAACAAAAAATACGGGTATCTTAGTTTCCGAGAAACGATAGAGGGGGGAGGAGGGGGGAGGAAAAAGGGAGGTTTGGGACTTTTCCCATACTCGCGAGAGTTACTTGTTTACGAATCTGTCAAAATATACCCACCTCCCCCTTCACCATCTGGGAGAACAATTATGTCAATGAGTCAGTCAGTGAGTGAGTGAGTGGTAATCCAGCTTTATATAATATAACTAGTATTCTCTTGATGCGCGAGCTGCAAGCAGCTCGCGTGTTGTTGTCCCTACACCTACCCTACACCTACCCTACACCTACCCTACACCTACCCTACACCTAACCTACACCTACTCTACACCTACCCTACACCTACCCTACACCTACCCTACACCTACCCTACACCTACCATACACCTACCCTACACCTACCCTACACCTACCCTAACAAAAAAAAAAGATTAGCCAAAACGGGGGGGGAGGGGGGAGAAGGGGGGCAAGGGAGTCAACTTTGAAAAATGGTTCGTTTGTGACTATAGCATTGCCCCTTTATATGAACCTAAAAAAATAAATGTTCCAAATGTTCCAACTTTCGAGATCCGCTTAAAGGGGGGGAAAAGGGGGGCGAGGGGGTCAACTTTGAAAAATGGTTTTTACTTTTGCGAGCCTCCTCTAAACGAATCCGTAAAAAAAACATTCTACGGGTACCTTAGTTTCCGAGATACGAAAGAGGGGGGGAGGAGGGGGGGGGAAAAGGGGAGGTTTGGCACTTTTCCCATACTCGCGAGAGTTACTTGTTTACGAATCTGTCAAAATATACCCACCTCCCCCTTCACCATCTGGGAGAACAATTATGTCAATGAGTGAGTCAGTGAGTGAGTCAGTGAGTGGTAATCCAGCTTTATATAATATAACTAGTATTTGCTTGGTGCGCGAGCTGCAAGCAGCTCGCGTGTTGTTGTCCCTACACCCGCGTGTTGTTGCCCTACACCTACCCTACTCCTACCCTACACCTACCCTACACCTACCCTACTCCTACCCTACACCTACCCTACACCTACCCTACACCTACCCTACACCTACCCTACACCTACCCTACACCTACCCTACACCTACCCTACACCTACCCTACACCTACCCTACACCTACCCTACACCTACCCTACACCTACCCTACACCTACCCTACACCTACCCTACACCTACCCTACACCTACCCTACACCTACCCTACACCTACCCTACACCTACCCTACACCTACCCTACACCTACCCTACACCTACCCTACACCTACCCTACACCTACCCTACACCTACCCTACACCTACCCTACACCTACCCTACACCTACCCTACACCTACCCTACACCTACCCTACACCTACCCTACACCTACCCTACACCTACCCTACACCTACCCTACACCTACCCTACACCTACCCTACACCTACCCTACACCTACCCTACACCTACCCTACACCTACCCTACACCTACCCTACACCTACCCTACACCTACCCTACACCTACCCTACACCTACCCTACACCTACCCTACACCTACCCTACACCTACCCTACACCTACCCTACACCTACCCTACACCTACCCTACACCTACCCTACACCTACCCTACACCTACCCTACACCTACCCTACACCTACCCTACACCTACCCTACACCTACCCTACACCTACCCTACACCTACCCTACACCTACCCTACACCTACCCTACACCTACCCTACACCTACCCTACACCTACCCTACACCTACCCTACACCTACCCTACACATACCCTACACCTACCCTACACCTACCCTACACCTACCCTACACCTACCCTACACCTACCCTACACCTACCCTACACCTACCCTACACCTACCCTACACCTACCCTACACCTACCCTACACCTACCCTACACCTACCCTACACCTACCCTACACCTACCCTACACCTACCCTACACCTACCCTACACCTACCCTACACCTACCCTACACCTACCCTACACCTACCCTACACCTACCCTACACCTACCCTACACCTACCCTACACCTACCCTACACCTACCCTACACCTACCCTACACCTACCCTACACCTACCCTACACCTACCCTACACCTACCCTACACCTACCCTACACCTACCCTACACCTACCCTACACCTACCCTACACCTACCCTACACCTACCCTACACCTACCCTACACCTACCCTACACCTACCCTACACCTACCCTACACCTACCCTACACCTTGTTCCAAAAAACATAACCCTAATGTTTGCTTGTCGTCGCCAGGCACTAAGTTTCGCTTCACCCACTCAACCTTCGTTACGCTACGGAGGTCGCCGGCTCGCTTCGCTCGCCACCTCCCCCCTGCGCTGCACTCGGTCTCGTAGGTTCGCTCCACTCGGGATCCCTACGCTGAATCCGTAAAAAAAAACAAAAAAAAAGATTCGCCAAAACGGGGGGGGGGGGAGGGAGAAGGGGGTCAACTTTGAAAACTGGTTCGTTTGTGACTATAGCATTGCCCCTTTATATGAATCTGAAAAAACAAATGTTCCAAGTCTCTCAACTTCCGAGATCCGCTTAAAGGGGGGGAGAAGGGGGGCGAGGGGGTCAACTTTGAAAAATTGTTTTTACTTTTCCGAGCCTCCTCTAAACGATTCCGTAAAAAAAACAAAAAAAAAAGATTAGCCAAAACGGGGGGGGAGGGGGGAGAAGGGGGGCAAGGGGGTCAACTTTGAAAAATGGTTCGTTTGTGACTATAGCATTGCCCCTTTCTATGAATCTGAAAAAATAAATGTTCCAAATGTTCCAACTTTCGAGATCCGCTTAAAGGGGGGGAGAAGGGGGCCGAGGGGGTCAACTTTGAAAAATGCTTTTTACTTTTCCGAGCCTCCTCTAAACGAATCCGTAAAAAACAAAAAATACGGGTACCTTAGTTTCCGAGAAACGATAGAGGGGGGGAGGAGGGGGGGGGAAAAGGGGAGGTTTGGCACTTTTCCCATACTCACGGGAGTTACTTGTTTACGAATCTGTCAAAATATACCCACCTCCCCCTTCACCATCTGGGAGAACAATTATGTCAATGAGTGAGTCAGTGAGTCAGTGGTAATGCAGTTTTATATAGTATAACTAGTATTTGCTTGGTGCGCGAGCTGCAAGCAGCTCGCGTGTTTTTGTCCCTACACCTACCCTACGCCTACCCTACACCTATCCTACACCTACCCTACACCTACCCTACACCTACCCTACACCTACCCTACACCTACCCTGCACCTACCCTACACCTACCCTACACCTACCCTACACCTATCCTAAACTTTGTTCCAAAAAACATAACCCTAATGTTTGCTTGTCGTCGCCAGGCACTGAGTTTCGCTTCACCCACTCAACCTTCGTTACGCTACGGAGGTCGCCGGCTCGCTTCGCTCGCCACCTCCCCCCTGCGCTGCACTCGGTCTCGTAGGTTCGCTCCACTCGGGATCCCTACGCTGAATCCGTAAAAAAAACTGAAAAAAAAAGATTCGCCAAAACGGGGGGGGGGGGGGGGGGAGAAGGGGGGCAAGGGGTCAACTTTGAAAAATGGTTTGTTTGTGACTATAGCATTGCCCCTTTATATGAATCTGAAAAAAGAAATGTTCCAAGTCTCTCAACTTCCGAGATCCGCTTAAAGGGGGGGAGAAGGGGGGCGAGGGGGTCAACTTTGAAAAATGGTTTTTACTTAACCGAGCCTCCTCTAAACGATTCCGTAAAAAAAACATTCTACGGGTACCTTAGTTTCCGAGATACGATAGAGGGGGGGAGGAGGGGGGAGGAAAAGGGGAGGTTTGGGACTTTTCCCATACTCGCGAGAGTTACTTGTATACGAATCTGTCAAAATATACCCACCTTCCCCTCCACCATCTGGGCGAACAATTATGTCAATGAGTGAGTCAGTCAGTCAGTCAGTGAGTGGTAATGCAGTTTTATATAGTATAATATAATAACTAGTATTTGCTTGGTGCGCGAGCTGCAAGCAGCTCGCGGCTTCGTCGTGTTTTTAAGAAGTATTCCTTACCCTTGTAAAATTTTGAGAATGCTTACGAATCCCTAAATCCTACCCTACACCTACCCTACACCTACCCTACACCTACCCTACACCTACCCTACACCTACCCTACACCTACCCTACACCTACCCTACACCTACCCTACACCTACCCTACAACTACCCTACACCTACCCTACACCTACCCTCCACCTACCCTGCACCTACCCTACACCTACCCTACACTTACCCTACACCTACCCTAAACTTTGTTCCAAAAAACATAACCCTAATGTTTGCATGTCGTCGCCAGGCACTGAGTTTTGCTTCACCCACTCAACCTTCGTTACGCTACGGAGGTCGCCGGCTCGCTTCGCTCGCCACCTCCCCCCTGCGCTGCACTCGGTCTCGTAGGTTCGCTCCACTCGGGATCCCTACGCTGAATCCGTAAAAAAAACAAAAAAAAGATTCGCCAAAACGGGGGCGGGGAGGGGGGAGAAGGGGGGCAAGGGGGTCAACTTTGAAAACTGGTTCGTTTGTGACTATAGCATTGCCCCTTTATATGAATATGAAAAAAGAAATGTTCCAAATGTTCCAACTTTCGAGATCCGCTTAAAGGGGGGGAGAAGGGGGGCGAGGGGGGCAACTTTGAAAAATGGTTTTTACTTTTCCGAGCCTCCTCTAAACGAATCCGTAAAAAAAACAAAAAAAAAAGATTCGCCAAATCGGGGGGGGAGGGGGGAGAAGGGGGGCAAGGGGGTCAACTTTGAAAACTGGTTCGTTTGTGACTATAGCATTGCCCCTTTATATGAATCTGGAAAAAGAAATGTTCCAAGTCTCTCAACTTTCGAGATCCGCTTAAAGGGGGGGAGAAGGGGGGCGAGGGGGTCAACTTTGAAAAATGGTTTTTACTTTTCCGAGCCTCCTCTAAACGATTCCGTAAAAAAAACAAAAAAAAGATTCGCCAAAACGGGGGGGGGGGGAGGGAGGAGATGGGGGGCAAGGGGGTCAACTTTGAAAAATGGTTTGTTTGTGACTATAGCATTGCCCCTTTATATGAATCTGAAAAAAGAAATGTTCCAAGTCTCTCAAATTCCGAGATCCGCTTAAAGGGGGGGAGAAGGGGGGCGAGGGGCACAATTTTGAAAATGGTTTTTACTTTTCCGAGCCTCCTCTAAACGATTCCGTAAAAAAAAACAAAAAAAAAAGATTAGCCAAAACGGGGGGGGAGGGGGGAGAAGGGGGGCAAGGGGGTCAACTTTGAAAAATGGTTTGTTTGTGACTATAGCATTGCCCCTTTATATGAATCTGAAAAAAGAAATGTTCCAAGTCTCTCAACTTCCGAGATACGCTTAAAGGGGGTGAGAAGGGGGGCGAGGGGGTCAACTTTGAAAAATGGTCTTTACTTTTCCGAGCCTCCTCTAAACGAATCCGTAAAAAACAAAAAATACGGGTACCTTAGTTTCCGAGAAACGATAGAGAGGGGGAGGAGGGGGGGGGAAAAGGGGAGCTTTGGCACTTTTCCCATACTCACGGGAGTTACTTGTTTACGAATCTGTCAAAATATACCCACCTCCCCCTCCACCATCTGGGAGAACAATTATGTCAATGAGTGAGTCAGTGAGTGGTAATGCAGTTTTATATAATATAATAACTAGTATTTGCTTGGTGCGCGAGCTGCAAGCAGCTCGCGGCTTTGTCGTGTTTTTGAGAAGTATTCCTTAATCTACACCTACCCTACACCTACCCTACACCTACCCTACACCTACCCTACACCTACCCTACACCTACCCTACACCTACCCTACAACTACCCTACACCTACCCTACACCTACTCTACACCTACCATACACCTACCCTACACCTACCCTACAACTACCCTACACCTACCCTACACCTACCCTACACCTACCCTACACCTACCCTACACCTACCCTACACCTACCCTACACCTACCCTACACCTACCCTACACCTACCCTACACCTACCCTACACCTACCATACACCTACCCTACACCTATCCTACACCTACCCTACACCTACCCTACACCTACCCTACACCTACCCTACACCTACCATACACCTACCCTACACCTACCCTACACCTACCCTACACCTACCCTACACCTACCCTACACCTACCCTACACCTACCCTACACCTACCCTACACCTACCCTACACCTACCCTACACCTACCCTACACCTACCCTACACCTACCCTACACCTACCCTACACCTACCCTACACCTACCCTACACCTACCCTACACCTACCCTACACCTACCCTACACCTACCCTACACCTACCCTACACCTACCCTACACCTACCCTACACCTACCCTACACCTACCCTACACCTACCCTACACCTACCCTACACCTACCCTACACCTACCCTACACCTACCCTACACCTACCCTACACATACCCTACACCTACCCTACACCTACCCTACACCTACCCTACACCTACCCTACACCTACCCTACACCTACCCTACACCTACCCTACACCTACCCTACACCTACCCTACACCTACCCTACACCTACCCTACACCTACCCTACACCTACCCTACACCTACCCTACACCTACCCTACACCTACCCTACACCTACCCTACACCTACCCTACACCTACCCTACACCTACCCTACACCTACCCTACACCTACCCTACACCTACCCTACACCTACCCTACACCTACCCTACACCTACCCTACACCTACCCTACACCTACCCTACACCTACCCTACACCTACCCTACACCTACCCTACACCTACCCTACACCTACCCTACACCTACCCTACACCTACCCTACACCTACCCTACACCTACCCTACACCTACCCTACACCTACCCTACACCTACCCTACACCTACCCTACACCTTGTTCCAAAAAACATAACCCTAATGTTTGCTTGTCGTCGCCAGGCACTAAGTTTCGCTTCACCCACTCAACCTTCGTTACGCTACGGAGGTCGCCGGCTCGCTTCGCTCGCCACCTCCCCCCTGCGCTGCACTCGGTCTCGTAGGTTCGCTCCACTCGGGATCCCTACGCTGAATCCGTAAAAAAAAACAAAAAAAAAGATTCGCCAAAACGGGGGGGGGGGGAGGGAGAAGGGGGTCAACTTTGAAAACTGGTTCGTTTGTGACTATAGCATTGCCCCTTTATATGAATCTGAAAAAACAAATGTTCCAAGTCTCTCAACTTCCGAGATCCGCTTAAAGGGGGGGAGAAGGGGGGCGAGGGGGTCAACTTTGAAAAATTGTTTTTACTTTTCCGAGCCTCCTCTAAACGATTCCGTAAAAAAAACAAAAAAAAAAGATTAGCCAAAACGGGGGGGGAGGGGGGAGAAGGGGGGCAAGGGGGTCAACTTTGAAAAATGGTTCGTTTGTGACTATAGCATTGCCCCTTTCTATGAATCTGAAAAAATAAATGTTCCAAATGTTCCAACTTTCGAGATCTGCTTAAAGGGGGGGAGAAGGGGGCCGAGGGGGTCAACTTTGAAAAATGCTTTTTACTTTTCCGAGCCTCCTCTAAACGAATCCGTAAAAAACAAAAAATACGGGTACCTTAGTTTCCGAGAAACGATAGAGGGGGGGAGGAGGGGGGGGGAAAAGGGGAGGTTTGGCACTTTTCCCATACTCACGGGAGTTACTTGTTTACGAATCTGTCAAAATATACCCACCTCCCCCTTCACCATCTGGGAGAACAATTATGTCAATGAGTGAGTCAGTGAGTCAGTGGTAATGCAGTTTTATATAGTATAACTAGTATTTGCTTGGTGCGCGAGCTGCAAGCAGCTCGCGTGTTTTTGTCCCTACACCTACCCTACGCCTACCCTACACCTATCCTACACCTACCCTACACCTACCCTACACCTACCCTACACCTACCCTACACCTACCCTGCACCTACCCTACACCTACCCTACACCTACCCTACACCTATCCTAAACTTTGTTCCAAAAAACATAACCCTAATGTTTGCTTGTCGTCGCCAGGCACTGAGTTTCGCTTCACCCACTCAACCTTCGTTACGCTACGGAGGTCGCCGGCTCGCTTCGCTCGCCACCTCCCCCCTGCGCTGCACTCGGTCTCGTAGGTTCGCTCCACTCGGGATCCCTACGCTGAATCCGTAAAAAAAACTGAAAAAAAAAGATTCGCCAAAACGGGGGAGGGGGGGGGGGGCAAGGGGGGCAAGGGGTCAACTTTGAAAAATGGTTTGTTTGTGACTATAGCATTGCCCCTTTATATGAATCTGAAAAAAGAAATGTTCCAAGTCTCTCAACTTCCGAGATCCGCTTAAAGGGGGGGAGAAGGGGGGCGAGGGGGTCAACTTTGAAAAATGGTTTTTACTTAACCGAGCCTCCTCTAAACGATTCCGTAAAAAAAACATTCTACGGGTACCTTAGTTTCCGAGATACGATAGAGGGGGGGAGGAGGGGGGAGGAAAAGGGGAGGTTTGGGACTTTTCCCATACTCACGGGAGTTACTTGTTTACGAATCTGTCAAAATATACCCACCTCCCCCTCCACCATCTGGGAGAACAATTATGTCAATGAGTCAGTGAGTCAGTCAGTGGTAATGCAGTTTTATATAATATAACTAGTATTTGCTTGGTGCGCGAGCTGCAAGCAGCTCGCGTGTTGTTGTCCCTACACCTACCCTACACCTACCCTACACCTACCCTAAACCTACCCTACACCTACCCTACACCTACCCTACACCTACCCTACACCTACCCTACACCTACCCTACACCTACCCTACACCTACCCTACACCTACCCTAAACTTTGTTCCAAAAAACATAACCCTAATGTTTGCTTGTCGTCGCCAGGGACTGAGTTTCGCTTCACCCACTCAACCTTCGTTACGCTCCACTCGGGATCCCTACGCTGAATCCGTAAAAAAAACGAAAAAAAAGATTCGCCAAAACGGGGGGGGGGGGGGGAGGGGTTGGTTGGGGGTCATCTTTGAAAAATGGTTTGTTTGTGACTATAGCATTGCCCCTTTATATGAATCTGAAAAAAGAAATGTTCCAAGTCTCTCAACTTCCGAGATCAGCTTAAAGGGGGGAAGAAGGGGGCGAGGGGGTCAACTTTGAAAAATGGTTTTTACTTTTCCGAGCCTCCTCTAAACGATTCCGTAAAAAAAAACAAAAAAAAAAGATTAGCCAATACGGGGGGGGGAGGGGGGATCAGGGGGGTAAGGGGGTCAACTTTGAAAAATGGTTTTTTGTGACTATAGCATTGCCCCTTTATATGAATCAGAAAAAAGAAATGTTCCAAGTCTCCCAACTTCCGAGATCCGCTTAAAGGGGGGGTGAAGGGGGGGCGAGGGGGTCAACTTTGAAAATTGGTTTTTACTTTGCCGAGCCTCCTCTAAACGAATCCGTAAAAAAAACTGAAAAAAAAAGATTCGCCAAAATGGGGGGGGGGGGGGGGAAAGGGGGGCAAGGGGGTCAACTTTGAAAAATGGTTTGTTTGTGACTATAGCATTGTCCCTTTATATGAATCTGAAAAAAGAAATGTTCCAAATCTCTCAACTTTCGAGATCCGCTTAAAGGGGGGGAAAAGGGGGGCGAGGGGGTCATTTTTGAAAAATGGTCTTTACTTTTCCGAGCCTCCTCTAAATGAATCCGTAAAAAACAAAAAATACGGGTATCTTAGTTTCCGAGATACGATAGAGGGGGGGAGGAGGGGGGGGGAAAAGGGGAGGTTTGGGACTTTTCCCATACTCGCGGGAGTTACTTGTTTACGAATCTGTCAAAATATACCCACCTCCCCCTTCACCATCTGGGAGAACAATTATGTCAATGAGTCAGTCAGTGAGTCAGTGGTAATCCAGCTTTATATAATATAACTAGTATTTGCTTGGTGCGCGAGCTGCAAGCAGCTCGCGGTTTTGTCGTGTTTTTGAGAAGTATTCCTTAACCTACCCTACACCTACCCTACACCTACCCTACACCTACCCTACACCTACCCTACACCTACCCTACACCTACACCTACCCTACACCTACCCTACACCTACCCTACACCTACCCTACACCTACCTTACACCTACCCTACACCTACCCTACACCTACCCTACACCTACCCTACACCTACCCTACACCTACCCTACACCTACCCTACACCTACCCTACACCTACCCTACACCTACCCTACACCTACCCTACACCTACCCTACACCTACCCTACACCTACCCTACACCTACCCTACACCTACCCTACACCTACCCTACACCTACCCTACACCTACCCTACACCTACCCTACACCTACCCTACACCTACCCTACACCTACCCTACACCTACCCTACACCTACCCTACACCTACCCTACACCTACCCTACACCTACCCTACACCTACCCTACACCTACCCTACACCTACCCTACACCTACCCTACACCTACCCTACACCTACCCTACACCTACCCTACACCTACCCTACACCTACCCTACACCTACCCTACACCTACCCTACACCTACCCTACACCTACCCTACACCTACCCTACACCTACCCTACACCTACCCTACACCTACCCTACACCTACCCTACACCTACCCTACACCTATCCTAAAAACATAACCCTAGTATAACAATAGTTCCAAAAAACATAACCCTAATGTTTGCTTGTCGTCGCCAGGCACTGAGTTTCGCTTCACCCACTCAACTTTCGTTACGCTACGGAGGTCGCCGGCTCGCTTCGCTCGCCACCTCCCCCCTGCGCTGCACTCGGTCTCGTAGGTTCGCTCCAATCGGGATGCCTACGCTGAATCCGTAAAAAAAACAAAAAAAGATTCGCCAAAACGGGGGGAGGCAAGGGGGTCAACTTTGAAAAATGGTTTGTTTGTGACTGTAGCATTGCCCCTTTATATGAATCTGAAATAAGAAATGTTCCAAGTCTCTTAACTTCCGAGATCCGCTTAAAGGGGGGGAGAAGGGGGGCGAGGGGGTCAACTTTGAAAAATGGTTTTTACTTTTCCGAGCCTCCTCTAAACGAATCCGTAAAAAAAACACGAAAAAAAGATTCGCCAAAACGGAGGGGGGAGGGGGAGAAAGGGGGCAAGGGGGTCAACTTTGAAAAATGGTTTGTTTGTGACTATAGCATTGCCCCTTTATATGAATCTGAAAAAAGAAATGTTCCAAATGTTCCAACTTTCGAGATCCGCTTAAAGGGGGGCAGAAGGGGGGCGAGGGGGTCAACTTTGAAAAATGCTTTTTACTTTTCCGAGCCTCCTCTAAACGAATCCGTAAAAAACAAAAAATACGGGTACCTTAGTTTCCGAGATACGATAGAGGGGGGGAGGAGGGGGGGGGAAAAGGGGAGGTTTGGCACTTTTCCCATACTCACGGGAGTTACTTGTTTACGAATCTGTCAAAATATACCCACCTCCCCCTCCACCATCTGGGAGAACAATTATGTCAATCAGTCAGTGAGTGAGTGGTAATGCAGTTTTATATAATATAACTAGTATTTGCTTGGTGCGCGAGCTGCAAGCAGCTCGCGTGTTCTTGTCCCTACACCTACCCTACACCTAACCTACACCTACCCTACACCTACCCTCCACCTACCCTACACCTACCCTACACCTACCCTACACCTACCCTACACCTACCCTACACCTACCCTACACCTACCCTACACCTACCCTACACCTACCCTCCACCTACCCTACACCTACCCTACACCTACCCTACACCTACCCTACACCTACCCTACACCTACCCTACACCTACCCTACACCTACCCTACACCTACCCTACACCTAACCTACACCTACTCTACACCTACCCTACACCTACCCTACACCTACCCTACTCCTACCCTACACCTAACCTACACGTACCCTACACCTACCCTCCACCTACCCTATACCTACCCTACACCTACCCTACACCTACCCTACACCTACCCTACACCTACCCTACACCTACCCTACACCTACCCTACACCTACCCTACACCTACCCTACACCTACCCTACACCTACCCTACACCTACCCTACACCTACCCTACACCTACCCTACACCTACCCTACACCTACCCTACACCTACCCTACACCTACCCTACACCTACCCTACACCTACCCTACACCTACCCTACACCTACCCTACACCTACCCTACACCTACCCTACACCTACCCTACACCTACCCTACACCTACCCTACACCTACCCTACACCTACCCTACACCTACCCTACACCTACCCTACACCTACCCTACACCTACCCTACACCTACCCTACACCTACCCTACACCTACCCTACACCTACCCTACACCTACCCTACACCTACCCTACACCTACCCTACACCTACCCTACACCTACCCTACACCTACCCTACACCTACCCTACACCTACCCTACACCTACCCTACACCTACCCTACACCTACCCTACACCTACCCTACACCTACCCTACACCTACCCTACACCTACCCTACACCTACCCTACACCTACCCTACACCTACCCTACACCTACCCTACACCTACCCTACACCTACCCTACACCTACCCTACACCTACCCTACACCTACCCTACACCTACCCTACACCTACCCTACACCTACCCTACACCTACCCTACACCTACCCTACACCTACCCTACACCTACCCTACACCTACCCTACACCTACCCTACACCTACCCTACACCTACCCTACACCTACCCTACACCTACCCTACACCTACCCTACACCTACCCTACACCTACCCTACACCTACCCTACACCTTCCCTACACCTACCCTACACCTACCCTACACCTACCCTGCACCTACCCTACACCTACCCTACACTTTGTTCCAAAAAACATAACCCTAATGTTTGCATTCGTCGCCAGGCACTGAGTTTCGCATCACCCACTCAACCTTCGTTACGCTACGGAGGTCGCCGGCTCGCTTCGCTCGCCACCTCCCCCCTGCGCTGCACTCGGTTTCGTAGGTTCGCTCCACTCGGGATCCCTACGCTAAATCCGTAAAAAAAAACAAAAAAAAAAGATTCGCCAAAACAAGGAGGGAGGGGGGAGAAGGGGGGTAAGGGGGTCAACTTTGAAAACTGGTTCGTTTGTGACTATAGCATTGCCCCTTTATATGAATCTGAAAAAAGAAATGTTCCAAGTCTCTCAACTTCCGAGATCCGCTTAAAGGGGGTGAGAAGGGGGGTGAGGGAGTCAACTATGAAAAATGGTTTTTACTTTTCCGAGCCTCCTCTAAACGAATCCGTAAAAAAAACATAAAAAAAAGATTTTCCGTGGGGGGAGGGGGCAGAAGGGGGGCAAGGGGGTCAACTTTGAAAACTGGTTCGTTTGTGACTATAGCATTGCCCCTTTATATGAATCTGAAAAAAGAAATGTTCCAAGTCTCTCAACTTCCGAGATCCGCTTAAATGGGAGGAGAAGGGGGGCGAGGGGGTCAACTTTGAAAAATGATTTTTACTTTTCCGAGCCTCCTCTAAACGAATCCGTAAAAAAAACACGAAAAAAAGATTCGCCAAAACGGGGGGGGGGAGGGGGAGAATGGGGGCAAGGGGGTCAACTTTGAAAAATGGTTTGTTTGTGACTAAAGCATTGCCCCTTTATATGAATCTGAAAAAAGAAATGTTCCAAGTCTCTCAACTTCCGAGATCCGCTTAAAGGGGGGGTGAAGGGGGGCGAGGGGGTCAACTTTGAAAAATTGTCTTTACTTTTCCGAGCCTCCTCTAAACGAATCCGTAAAAAACAAAAAATACGGGTATCTTAGTTTCCGAAAAACGATAGAGGGGGGGAGGAGGGGGGGGGGAAAGGGGAGGTTACGCTACGGAGGTCGCCGGCTCGCTTCGCTCGCCACCTCCCCCCTGCGCTGCACTCGGTCTCGTAGGTTCGCTCCACTCGGGATCCCTACGCTGAATCCGTAAAAAAAACAAAAAATAAGGTTTGCCAAAACGGGGGGGGGGAGGGGGGAGAAGGGGGGCAAGGAGGTCAACTTTAAAAATGGTTTGTTTGTGACTATAGCATTGCCCCTTTATATGAATCTGAAAAAAGAAATGTTCCAAGTCTCTCAACTTCCGAGATCCGCTTAAAAGGGGGGAGGAGGGGGGCGAGGGGGTCAACTTTGAAAAATGGTTTTTACTTTTCCGAGCCTCCTCTAAACGAATCCGTAAAAAAACCAAAAAAAAAAGATTAGCCAAAACGGGGGGGGAGGGGGGCGAAGGGGGGCAAGGGGGTCAACTTTGAAAACTGGTTCGTTTGTGACTATAGCATTGCCCCTTTATATGAATCTGAAAAAAGAAATGTTCCAAGTCTCTCAAATTCCGAGATCCGCTTAAAGGGGGGGAGAAGGGGGGCGAGGGGGTCAATTTTGAAAAATGGTCTTTACTTTTCCGAGCCTCCTCTAAACGAATCCGTAAAAAACAAAAAATACGGGTATCTTAGTTTCCGAGATACGATAGAGGGGGGGAGGAGGGGGGGGGGGAAAGGGGAGGTTTGGCACTTTTCCCATACTCGCGAGAGTTACTTGTTTACGAATCTGTCAAAATATACCCACCTTCCCCTCCACCATCTAGGAGAACAATTATGTCAATGAGTGAGTCAGTCAGTGAGTCAGTGGTAATGCAGTTTTATATAGTATAACTAGTATTTGCTTGGTGCGCGAGCTGCAAGCAGCTCGCGTCTTTGTCGTGTTTTTGAGAAGTATTCCTTAACCTACCCTACACCTACCCTACACCTACCCTACACCTACCCTACACCTACCCTACACCTACCCTACACCTACCCTACACCTACCCTACACCTACCCTACACCTACCCTACACCTACCCTACACCTACCCTACACCTACCCTACACCTACCCTACACCTACCCTACACCTACCCTACACCTACCCTACACCTACCCTACACCTACCCTACACCTACCCTACACCTACTCTACACCTACCCTACACCTACCCTACACCTACCCTACACCTACCCTACACCTACCCTACACCTACCCTACACCTACCCTACACCTACCCTACACCTACCCTACACCTACCCTACACCTACCCTACACCTACCCTACACCTACCCTACACCTACCCTACACCTACCCTACACCTACCCTACACCTATTCTACACCTACCCTACACCTACCCTACACCTACCCTACACCTACCCTACACCTACCCTACACCTACCCTACACCTACCCTACACCTACCCTACACCTACCCTACACCTACCCTACACCTACCCTACACCTACCCTACACCTACCCTACACCTACCCTACACCTACCCTACACCTACCCTACACCTACCCTACACCTACCCTACACCTACCCTACACCTACCCTACACCTACCCTACACCTACCCTACACCTACCCTACACCTACCCTACACCTACCCTACACCTACCCTACACCTACCCTACACCTACCCTACACCTACCCTACACCTACCCTACACCTACCCTACACCTACCCTACACCAACCCTACACCTACCCTACACCTACCCTACACCTACCCTACACCTACCCTACACCTACCCTACACCTACCCTACACCTACCCTACACCTACCCTACACCTACCCTACACCTACCCTACACCTACCCTACACCTACCCTACACCTACCCTACACCTACCCTACACCTACCCTACACCTACCCTACACCTACCCTACACCTACCCTACACCTACCCTACACCTACCCTACACCTACCCTACACCTACCCTACACCTACCCTACACCTACCCTACACCTACCCTACACCTACCCTACACCTACCCTACACCTACCCTACACCTACCCTACACCTACCCTACACCTACCCTACACCTACCCTACACCTACCCTACACCTACCCTACACCTACCCTACACCTACCCTACACCTACCCTACACCTACCCTACACCTACCCTACACCTACCCTACACCTACCCTACACCTACCCTACACCTACCCTACACCTACCCTACACCTACCCTACACCTACCCTACACCTACCCTACACCTACCCTACACCTACCCTACACCTACCCTACACCTACCCTACACCTACCCTACACCTACCCTACACCTACCCTACACCTACCCTACACCTACCCTACACCTACCCTACACCTACCCTACACCTACCCTACACCTACCCTACACCTACCCTACACATACCCTACACCTACCCTACACCTACCCTACACCTACCTTACACCTACCCTACACCTACCCTACATCTACCCTACACCTACCCTACACCTACCCTACACCTACCCTACACCTACCCTACACCTACCCTACACCTACCCTACACCTACCCTACACCTACCCTACACCTACCCTACACCTACCCTACACCTACCCTACACCTACCCTACACCTACCCTACACCTACCCTACACCTACCCTACACCTACCCTACACCTACCCTACACCTACCCTACACCTACCCTACACCTACCCTACACCTACCCTACACCTACCCTACACCTACCCTACACCTACCCTACACCTACCCTACACCTACCCTACACCTACCCTACACCTACCCTACACCTACCCTACACCTACCCTACACCTACCCTACACCTACCCTACACCTACCCTACACCTACCCTACACCTACCCTACACCTACCCTACACCTACCCTACACCTACCCTACACCTACCCTACACCTACCCTACACTTTGTTCCAAAAAACATAAACTCTAATGTTTGCTTGTCGTCGCCAGGCACTGAGTTTCGCTTCACCCACTCAACCTTCGTTACGCTACGGAGGTCGCCGGCTCGCTTCGCTCGCCACCTCCCCCCATAAGCATTCACTAACAGGTTCTTCAGGTAGTGAAACTAAAGGACATCCCGACAAAAAGTGTCCCGGAGTCAAAACGTTAGATTCTTGCGGGTCTGAAGATAAAGTACATAGCGGTCGTGAATTCAACACAGCTTGCACTTTAGCGAGAATCGTAATAAACTCTTCCACAGTTAAAACTTGAGCACCAACTACAAGCTTAAGGTGATATTTTGTGGACTTTATGCCACTTTCAAATATGCCACCGAAATGGGGTGCACCTGGCGGGTTAAATTCCATTTTTTTTGACGGATAGCCACACCATCTGATATGTCAGCTTCATGTTTACGAAGCTCGCCGGTTATTTCGTTAAGATATTTGTTTGCACCTACAAAGTTGGTGCCACAATCTGTAATGATTGTATCACACATTCCGCGACGGGAAACGAATCTGTATATCAAAGGTTGTCTTGAAAAGATCGCTTTTAGCGATAAGGCCGCCCATTGTGTCACCCAGTGCAATGTTTTCTTCGTCTATACTTTCTGTAACTTATATGGTGTACATAATAAAGAGTATTCTATTCTATTCTATTCTATCCAGAGCCGCGAGGAATGCTTCTGAACTCAACTCAGTGACGGCCTCCAAATGGACGGCTTTCGAACTCAAGCACACAAAAAGAGATATGTATGCTTTATAGGTTTTAGCTCCACGTCGACGACTTTCCTTTATAATAAATGGGCCACCGAAGTCAATTCCTGTGGTTTGGAAGCATCGAGAGGGCTGAAGACGAGCGGCAGGGAGCTTGCCCATCATGGGTTGACTGGACACCGGTTTTACTTTGAAGCAACGCACACACTTTGAGAGTGCGGTACGAATAAGTAGTCTCAACCCAATTATCCAGAACCTTCTATGAATTAGGGACTGTAAAGCCCGAGGGCCGCAATGCTGATATTTTAGATGGAAATGTTCGACAATCAGCCTCGACAAAGGACTCAATTTCGGTAAGAGAAGAGGATGTAACGCAGATGGCGATAGATTTGCCTCATCGATGCGTCCCCCCACTCGCAATAAACCATCTTCATCCAAGAAAGGAGACAATTTTTGAATCGATTTATCGCATTGTTCATGATTTTTCACTTGACTGATGTGAGACGACATATTGAGTAAACTTGACTAGCATCTTCATTGATTTATCGAGTTCCGAAATGCTAAGGGCGCAGAAATTTCTATTTGAAGAAACAACCTTTGCATTTGAAATGAAACGGAAGCACCATGCTAAAGTACTTTGAATCTTTGTCAGAGAAGAAAGCTTAGAAGTTAACGTCAGAAGCGGATTATCAGATTCAGTAGCGTGTAGGCTGCTTGGAAAAGAATGTTTTAATTCCGGCAGTTCTGCATTTACGAGCAACGTTCGTTTGCAAGGCCATTTACTAGGTGACATTTACTAGGTGACATTTACAACCAAGAAAGCCCACTCCACCAGAGTGGGTGACCAATTAATTCTGAACAGAGAACACCGCGACTACAACAGTCGGCCGGGTTATCCTCAGTGGACACGTGAAACCAATATTCGGGACCAATTGAGTCGGTTGCTTGCACGACTCGATTTGCTACATAAATTTTCAGCAAATGAGGTGCCGTGTTGAGCCAAGAAAGGGTGGTGGTACTGTCCGAGTAGGCTTTTATAGAATTTATGTGAATTTTATCTTTAAGTAAGTTGTGCAAGTGTGACATAACTTGCGCTAGAAGCACAGCTGCGCTTAGTTCAAGCCTATTTATCGTTGTCGGTTTTAACGGAGCCACTCGAGATTTACCTATTAACAGGTTAGTGACCGTGGTAACTTCATCCACAACAACACAAAGATAGACACAACAGCCATACCCTTTAAGTGAACCATCACAAAACCCTGCCAAATGCACTTCGGCAGGACTAGCGGGCATAATCAGTCTCGGTAGTGAAATAGTCTGTAAATCAGATAAGTTGGCTGCTATTAAATGCCACACCTTAGCCAAATGTGGTGGGATAGCTTCGTCCCAACCTAAGTTTAAGCGCCACATTTCTTGTAAAAGCGATTTTGCAGCAAACACTACCGGGCTGATCAAACCGAGCGGGTCGAAAATGCGGGCCACTATAGTGAGGATAGATCTCTTAGTAAATTTAACGACAAACGAGTCTGAAAACTCGTAGCAGAAATTGTCGTACGATGGATTCCACCGTATCCCTAATATCTTGACAAACTCATTTCCAGCATCGTCGAAGGATTTATACGTCTGAAGATGGTCAGGAGGAACATCAGACAAAAGACTTGGAGTATTCGTACTCCACTTACAAAGTTCAAAATTACCCTTTGACAATAACGAGGCAACATCCTCTTTTAATTGTGTCGCTTCATCAAGAGATGAGCATCCCGTAGTGATGTCGTCCATAAAAGTATCTTCACAAAGAACTTGAGCGGCGCGGCTTGAGCCGTGATCCTCAGCAAGTTGACGCAGAGTGCGAATAGCTAAGTATGGGGAGCTGCTGACTCTATAAGTCACGGTATTAAGCTCAAACTCATTCAAAGCCTTGTTAGGCTCGTCACGCTACAAAACGTGTTGATAACACCTGTCCTCAGGACGTATCAATATCTGGCGGTACATTTTACAGATGTCCGCAGTAAAGACAATCTTATGAAGTCGAAATTTCGTAACTAAATCGACAATGTGAATTTGAAGTTTCGGTCCAACATGAACTACATCATTAAGAGAAAGATTATTTGTAGTCCGACTGCTAGCGTCGAAGACTAACCGGAGTCGTGTCGTAGAGCTATCTGGACGCACGACGCAATGATGTGGAATTATAAAACGATCAGTAGTCGAAGAATCTGCAGGTTTCATATGTCCTAGATCTTCGTACTGGTGCATGATTATAATCAGCTTTCAGTTCGGTCTGATTAATAAGACGCTTTTCTAAGCTGAGTAAGCGATTAAAAGCTTGGCGAGACGAATCGCCTAAAGAAGGCGCATCCTTCTTTAACATTATAGATTGTTACCTATAATGTTAAAGAAGGATGCGCCTCGACCGCGTAACGACCTTCAGGTGTACGGTAAGTATCCTGTTTATAAATTTGTTCACAGAGATCATCTTCAGGACCGGAAATTTTACATGCCGGCGGTTCTTCAGAATCCCAGAACCGTTGAACGATATCTTCGAGCGTGCAAGAGGACGCGAGGAGTGACTAAAGGATTCACTGTGAATATTGTTAGGTGGTGTATTATGAAAATATTGACCACTTATCACCCAGCCGAATACACTAGACAAGGCGCTAGGTAATCCGGGACCGGGAGTGAAACGTGAGCCAGTGTATATTTGATCAAAATACTCGACACCTAACAATAGATCGATCGGACCGGATCTATCGAAGTCGCAGTCGGCGAGATCAAGATGTTTGAAATGATCCTTGACGTGCAACGGTAACGTTGACGAAGGCAGCAGGGAAGTAATTTTAGGTAAAACTACTAAAGATAAATCGAACTTAGGCGACTTACAAGAATGAGGTATTATTGAAGCGAAAGTATAGCCTTTTATGTCACAAACATTACTCTGTCCAAGACCGGTAACGTTCAAATTACATTTTCGTATACGTAAACCTAGGCGGCGCACGCATGCGCTGGTGATGAAAGAATCCATCGAACCGCTGTCAATAACGGCGCGTGCACACTGGAGCGAGCCGTCCGCGTGGTGTAAACGAACTACCGCTGAGCCAAGAATCTTCGTACTTGGACTCGAAGTTTGTGACGTAATACAAGTAAGTGTGCTAGTAACTTTAGCGGAACCTTCGTTATTTTCGTTTAAATTAACAGAAGACGTTAATAATCTTTTATTTTCCACATGTAATAACGTGTTATGTTTCGCGTTACAAACAAAACATGTGGTTTTAGATTTACAATTATTACTATCGTGACCGGGCCTTAGGCAATTGGCACACAAGTTCAATTTCTTAACGAAATGTTGACACTGTTCAAGTGTCATAGAATGTAACTTGCCGCATCGGTAAATATAATGGTTTTCATTACAACATAAACAAGCTAATGAGCCCGACGCATTATTATTATTACCTTGGTTTGTAGATGCTACAAATGATGATGACCTTTGCTGACCTTTATTACGAAACTGTTTATTATTATTAGAAGAGTTCGATGGAGTAGTCGAAACCAAGACAGGTTGACTAACTTCCAGAGTCTTTATATAATTTTGTAAATAAACAATTAAGTCATTGAACTGAAACTGGAAAGACACAACAACGCGATCGTTATTCGATTATTTCGTGCATTATTTTTTTTTTTCTCAATTTCGTACGACTTATTGTCGGGCCTACGTTGTCCCCCCATATCCAAGTACTAATGCTGTAACATGGAAATATTGTAAACAAAACAATTTAAAAGAGTAACCATGGAGTTTCTTGCCGGTTCTTCTCCATAGGAAACGACTAACCCGAACCGTGCACCTTTTGTCGACGTTTTATAAGTGCCCATGTAGGCCTATGTAAAATAAAAATATTTGATTTTGATTTTGATTTTGATCAGAATGAGTTGTCTTTGAAAATATCTAATCAAACCATTTCTGATAAGCAAGAAGTCGCTGAGACATTAGAAAATTTCTTTACCAACATTCCGTTAGAGGTTACGAAGTCACTTCCCTCCTCATCTTAATTGGCTGCAGCTCTTCTTAAGGAATACTTTACTAAAGACATACCAACCTTTAAATTTAAACAAATATGCATTGATACAATTAAAAACGCGTTCAAAAGTCTCAATATAAAAAACACTGAAGACTTATGGGAGGATATCCGTTAGGGTTCTTGGAGATATTATTGACTCAATTGCTCCTGTCCTAACAGGCATATTCAATCAGTGTTTGGACAGCGGCACGTTTCCTGACTTAATGAAACACAGTAAAGTAGTACCAATTTTCAAATCAGGCTGTAAGAGCGATCCCTCTAATTATAGACCTATATCCGTGCTACCAGCATTGAGTAAAATCTATGAAAAAATCATGCTGGACCAGATGTTGTCTCATTTCAATTCAAATGGGATCCTGCATAGTCAGCAGTTTGGTTCCACGAAAGGTAGGTCGACAACGGACGCGGGAGTAAAACTCATCAGCCACATCTTGGCATCTTGGGAGAAATCCCAGGATGCCATTGGCATTTTCTGTGATCTGTCAAAAGCGTTCGACTGCGTCGACCACAACACACTGATCTGTAAATTACAACACTACGGAATTCGAGGACAAGCTGCTGATCTTGTGCTTTCCTATTTATCAAACAGACAGCAAAAAGTAAATGTGGGCGACGTCCTCCGGGTCTCTAGTCAAAATGGGCGTGCCCCAAGGTTCAATTCTCGGCCCTTTCCTTTTTCTTGTTTACATTAATGATCTCCCTTTTATGATGGCCAAATTATCGGATATAATTCTATTTGCTGATGATACTTCGCTAATTTTTAAAATAGATAGGAAAGATACGGATGTCTTACATGTCAATGAAAGTCTAATTGTCCTCTCGGAATGGTTCACAGCTAACAATCTTTTGCTGAATGCGAAAAAAACAAAATGTCTAAAGTTCTCTTTACCAAATGTACCTCAACGTGACCTAAATCTAAATCTTGACGGCAAAATCTTGAAATAATAACGGAAACTGTATTCTTGGGGATTACTATCGATTCAAAATTGCAGTGGGGCGCGCACATTAGAACTCTTTCGGGCAGGTTAAGTTCGGCTGCCTATGCAGTAAGGAAGATAAGGCAGTTAACCGATGTAGCCACAGCTAGACTAGTATACTATGCTTATTTCCACAGTATTATGTCTTATGGCATTCTGCTGTGGGGGTCAGCAGCAGACGTTGACTCAATTTTTATCTTACAAAAGAGGGCAATCCACGCGATCTATAAAATGGGTCCTCGTGAGTCCCTCAGAGAAAAATTTAAAGAGATCAATATACTGACTCTACCTTCACTTTATATTTTGGAATGTATTTTGTATGTCCGCAAAAATCGAGGGCTTTTCAAAGCTAGAAGTGACTTCCATAATTTAAATACACGCAGTAAGCACGAAATTGTAATACCCAAATTCAGATTGACGAAAACTAGCAAGTCTTTTCTTATAAACAGTATACGCTTTTATAACAAGTTGCCTAAGTCAGTTATAGAACTGACCGATGGAAAGTTCAAAAACTACATCAAACGTGTCCTTATTAAAAAAGCATATTATAAAATCAAGGACTACGTTGAAGATAAAAAATTTGGCTTTGACACCCTCTGCGCATGCGGCTTCCCTGGTAACTCATAAACGGCACAAATATATGGATATCTCTAACTATTCTCAATTTCATTTTTTTTCTCTTTTAATTAGACTTTTTTACAATATTTTTCAATCATCATTATAGCCCTTTGCTAAGAATAGTTACAGCACTGATTACAGTATTTGTGCCACATGTTAAATTTAGTGTTGTGTTTTTTTTTTACCTTTGTATAGATTCTTTTACCTATTGTGAATGTGTGAACATTGTAGGCTTTCTAGATTTCTAGATGATTGTTAACATTTGTTAACTTTTTATTTCGTGCATTATTTTTTTTGTTTGTTTTTTTTGTTTCAATTTCGTACGACTTATTGTCGGGCCTACGTTGTCCCCCCATATCCAAGTACTAATGCTGTAACATGGAAATATAGTAAACAAAAAAATTTAAAAGAGTAACCATGGAGTTTCTTGCCGGTTCTTCTCCATAGGAAACGACTAACCCGAACCGTGCACCTTTTGTCGACGTTTTATAAGTGCCCATGTAGGCCTATGTAAAATAAAAATATTTGATTTTGATTTTGAACTTAGGAATCTCGTGAGTGTTTTGAAACTCGAACCGTTTCCTAGTTTCAAGGTCAAGTGATCGCGATGCAATGTGAAATAAAATAAATTCACTTAGCTCATCAATTTGCAAAGCACGTAACGCATTTACGCTTTTATATAACGCGTTCAGATAAACTTTCAAGTGACGTTTGTTAATAGAAGTTAATTTAAATATTTTTTCTAGATAAGTATTTGCTAATATGCGCTTGTTGTCATATCGATCCAATAAAAATCACGGAATAATTTGACGCGGTTATAGGTACGCCCCTGGCCAAGGTCAGTGCACACCCAGATAAACACGACAACAAATTTAATAATGAAACCTTGCCGTGTCCGAAAGTGAACTATTGTCATGAATAAGTGGAATGTAACTATCCTTGAAGGTCTGTCAGTTTTCTATTTTACCATCGAAACGCGGAATTTGCAACTTAGGTAACTTTACTTGAACAATAGAACCATCTCGACGTCAATGTGCGGACGGATCGGCGGCCGCGGGTGTGGGTGGCGCAGGCGGTGAATTCGCGAGCAAAGATTCGGCAGCCTCGATAGAAGTCATAATACAAATGACAACATCGCACCACCAATCTATTTCTGACTTGGGCTTCAACCTTAACTGTAATTTATTAACATTTTCGCTAGACTCCATAAAAGCAGACCTAATCTGATCAATCTTCTTGTATCTAGCCTTTAAAGTGGATAGCTTAGAACTATCTTGCAGAACATCTTTAGACAAATCGTAGATAATCTGCATACACTTGAAATCATATTCGCGTCTTTTAAGGGACGCCTGTAATTCAACTTCATCAGACATATTTGTTAACTTACGTATTCACGATTTATAAATGAAATAAGAAGGTAGGCAGATAAGTACCTATCCGAACTGCAAGCGGAATATACTTTAGGCACTATTATGCGTACCCAGATTGGCAAGTAATACAAGTTAGGAATTTAAATGTGTAGGTATAAATACCTATTACGATTTAGGCACTTATAAGTTATCACTTTTATTCGTAATAAAATGTAGGCAGGTAGGTAATTTCTCGAGCACAACTATTTTATGATTTAACGAACTTACCCTAAGTGAAGTTTTATCATAATTATACGAAGTGCCTCGTCCGAAGAGATTAGTTCCTGTAATTAATTTTTATTATTTACACATGTAGTTATTATTATTTACGACCACTAGCGGCCGCGCAAATCACTAGTGTTTAGAGTTTTTCTTTTTTTTTTTCTTTCCTGTCTTCACTCTATCAACTTGTTATTTAGTTTAGTTACTGATGTTTTATATAGATATTTCCAGAACGCTTCTGGGTTATACCTTAGGGTTGGGAGGGTGTTACCAATCTCTTCGGACGAGGCACTTTGTATAATTATGATAGAACTTCACTTAGGGTAAGTTCGTTTAATCATAAATTATACTTCGTGCCTCGTCCTCGAGATTAGTTCCTGTAATTAATTATTATTATTTACACATGTAGACTTTGAGAGTTAAGTTATATATAAGTATAGGCCACATTTTGCTACCTTGTTTTCTTTGTAAAAAAAATATGTAAAGTTGCAAAACCGCCATTTTCTGAAAATTTTATTTTTTTGTGAATAAACAAATCTAATTCTTTCATTTGTTTTTACTATTTCCCACAACTGTATTGAAAAACGTCGTGTGATACACGGGTGTGTAGGTTATTGCAAACTCGTGTCATTAAAAACCCTCGCCTTCGGCTCGGGCTTGTTAATAACAGCTTGTTTGCAATAACCTACTTTCCACCCTTGTATCACAATGTACTATTTAAGCCCTTAAGACAAATAAATGCTAAGAAACCATAGATATCATTTTAAGAAATGGTTTGACACATAGTGCCACAGATAACTAAAAAGCACAGTGTCAAAACCTTGTCAAAAGTAAAGCATAGTTTTCATTATAAGAATTGGTTTGACAGGTAGTGCTATAGACAATGTAATAAAGCACAGTGTTCATACCACAATTACAGAGAGAGAATATACTCTTTGCGCCATCTTAGTTCACAGATTAGTTAGGCCGGACCATAAATAGGAATAGTTACGTGGAGTTATAAGATCCATTCCAGATAAATAGAAACAATATTGACATGATTGATTATGTAGGACGTCATTAGCTAAGGAATAGCTTGACACGTTGTGCCATAGATAATATAAAAAAGGCACAGGTTAAACAGAACACACGATATTATAGAAAAGCTAAATTGAGAATATTTACGCCGAATCAATTAGTGTTGCTCTATACACCTAGACGGACCACAAATAGAAGTCTAAAACTATGTAGGTTGTATAAAGACCCGTACTGAATAGTAAGGAGATTATCTGATGTAAATTATGTAATTAGAAATCGAATCGGTAATTGAATCTTTGGGTTCTGAGTATGCACATCACATCATCATGGGCGATTTTAATACCAACCTCCTTTCCCACAACTCCCCTCGGTCCCGTAAACTCCTGCATATTGTCGAGTCAGCTAGTCTTCACGTATTGCCTCTCCAACCCACTCATCATAATAAAGTCGGTGATGATACCTGGCTTGACCTGATCCTCACCTCTAATCCTTCCCTAGTTTCCTCGCATGGCCAACATGATGCCCCTGGTTTTTCCCACCACGACCTTATTTACCTAACCTATGTGCTTCAACCTCCTAAACCCAAACCTAAGTTCCAGTACAGGCGTGCCTTTGCACGTATGGATAGTGAGCTACTTCAAAAAGATGCATCGAATATTGACTGGACAATCCTACAGGAGGCTGCTACAGTTGATGAGAAAGTTTTAGTTTTCAACAACACTGTGACCAAACTGTATGACACTCATGCTCCTGTCAGGAGAGTAAAGCTGAAACGTCCACCTGCCCCCTGGATGAATAAGGGAATCCGGATGGCAATGCGACGGAGGGACCGCGCGTTTCGGGTATTTAAAAAGGATCGCTCAGAGGACAAATGGACCTTGTTCAAGACTGCTAGGAATCGCTGTAACCAGATGATACGTAACGCTAAACGCCGCCACATTCTTAATAACATTTCTTCTTCTTCTTCTGCCGATATCTGGAAGTTCCTTGGAACCCTAGGTATCGGCAAATTGTGACATTCAGACCTTCCTAACACAATTGACTTGGACGATCTAAACTGCTTCTTCTCCACTGTCCCTATGCTAGATAGTTTAACCAAACGACAAACTATCGACTACCTTGCTGGTCTGACGCGTCCCAATATTGCCCCCTTTGTCTTCACACCAGTCGACCCGGAAGAGATCAAAAAGATTATCCTATCTATTAAATTCAAAGCTGTGGGCTGCGATAACATCAGTCGTCATATGATCGTGTCCGCTCTGGATCAGCTTCTTCTTGCTATCGCCCACATAGTTAACTTTTCTCTCTTCTCCGGTGCTTTCCCTTCCTTGTGGCGTAAAGCCCATGTCCGAGCCCTGCCTAAGATTCCCAATCCCACACTTTCCAGTCACTTTCGCCCAATATCCATCCTTCCCTTTCTGTCCAAAGTGCTCGAGGCCTGTGTTCATAAACAGCTCTCCTACTTCATTTACCACAACTCCCTTAGTAGCCCGTTTCAATCCGGTTTCAGGCCCGGGCACAGTACCATGTCAGCTCTCCTTAAAGTGACTGACGATATAAGGCAGGGAATGGAAGACACTAAAGTTACTGCTTTGGTGTTAATCGACTTCTCCAACGCTTTCAATACCGTCAGTCACGATGTCCTTTTATCTATCCTATCCTATCTTATTATCTCTCACGAGGTACGGGAATGGTTTTCTTCTTATCTTCGGGGGCGTCAGCAGTCAGTTTGTGCGGGAGACTCTTCTTCGGGGTGGTGCGACTTTGAAGCTGGCGTCCCACAAGGCGGTATTTTATCTCCTCTTCTGTTCTCCATTTTCATAAATCTTATAACCACCGAACTTCAGTGTGCTTATCATCTTTACGCTGACGATCTACAGCTCTACTGTCAGGCAGGTGTTGACAGCTTATCGGATGCGATTGAGGGGCTTAACCGGGATTTAATTGCGATTAAGAGTTGGTCAGACCGATTCGGAGTGGCGGTTAACCCTGCAAAGTGTCAAGCTATCATAGTTGGGAGCCCGTATAGCCTGAGAAAGCTCGATAGTTTAACTGTGCCGCCCATAACATTTAACAACGTAGCAATCCCGTTTAGCTCCGAGGTTAAGGATCTTGGTCTGCTCGTCGACACTTGCCTTGACTGGCGCAAGCAGGTAACGAGTGTCAGCAAAAAGGTCACCGGAACGTTACGTTCGCTTTATCGACTGAAGAATCTTCTCCCAGCTCACATAAAGGCCATGCTTGTACAGTCCCTTATCTTTCCCATAATTGACTATGGTGATGTCTGCTACTATGACCTGAATGCAGATCTACTCAATAAACTTGACCGCCTTCTAAATAACTGCATTCGATTTGTCTTCAACCTCCGTAAGTATGACCATGTATCCGCACATCGATCACTTTTAAAATGGTTACCGATTCGGCAGCGAAGAATGCTGAGGGCCTTGACTACCCTGTTTTCTTTTATTGATAAAACCACTTCTCCTTCTTATCTGACTTCACATGTCCAATTCCTTTGTTCTGCCCACAGTAAAAATCTTCGCTCAAACAATAATCGTCTTCTACTATGTCCCTCTCACCGCTCTGGGTTTATCCATGCCTCCTTCTTTGTCCAGGCGATTTCCCTTTGGAATGCGCTCCCTCAGAACATCAGGATGGCTACCAGTCGGTTGTCTTTCAAATTGAAGGCACGCGAGCACATTCGCAAGAGGTTTGCAGAATCATCACTGAGTTAATTTGATGGATTCGGTTTCTTTATAACATTATTTATATGTATGTATGTATCTAAGTATATATTTATATTAAATTGTTTTATTTATATTACTTTTTCTATTTGTTTTCTTTCATTAGTTGCACCTGCCATATTTTATCTCTGCACCACCCTAAGGTCGACTGGTAGAAAATGCCTAAGGCATTAAGTCCGCCTTTGTACTTGTGCATAAAGTTTTATAAATAAATTAGAAAAATTAAAGTAGACGATTTAGGGATATACTACATGTAAATAGATTAAAAACGTTTAATGTTAGAGTAGAATAAGAGATAGGTTTAAATAGAGAAAAAGAATAGATCAGATTTAAAAAAAAAAATGGTATAGGAATGTCAATTGTCAATTTAACACATTGAAGCTAATAGGGATGGGGGAGTAGGAAAATGTATCGATAGTTATCATGTCGTCACTTGCAAATAGTATCGACATAGATAATTAAAATATTGATTTATTTCATGTCCTGGGATGCTGATGTGTTTGCTACTGGGTGAAGGAGAGGCTGGCCACATTAACTATGTATCGAAGAAACGTATTTATATAGTATAAGCAAGTTCGTATAGGAAGAACTACCACCAGTGCACTGATATTGATAAAATACAATCCCTCTTTGGTGGAAGAAGACGAATGGTTGTAACTGAAACCGACTTTGCAGACGGGGCATAGCCTTTGCAAAAGATGTTGAGTTGACATCACCGGTCCAGTTAATGACCGTTGTTTATAGGAGTAGTACTTATATTATGATAAGCCCTGGTGCAATTTCTATGAGTAGAATTTAAATTTGATGCGATCCAGCCCTTCCTTCTCTGGCCTGATAAACGCACGAGATCGAATAATTGTATCATATCTGAATTTTTGGAAATATAAACCCCATCCGGGTCAATGTGAGTTGACGCATCATTTTGTTAGTGTCGGGAGGACGCCTTGTTCCTTTTTCAGGGGTTTTGGCCAAGGAGGTTCAAGCATGACGACGTAGATTTGTTAGTGCGTATGCGTGTAATATGCGCGAGTGAAGTTAAAAGCACATATCGGAGCATGCGATAACTCGTTTGTCATGACTTAAACTTTTAAGGGTCGTACCTCAATTGCAAATGTTATTCCCCTGTTAGGTAAATATTCGAGTTAGAATAAGGTAGGATTCATTTAACCTATCAAGACATAGAATAGAAGCACATCATATGATTCTGTGCGTCTATTCATAGGGGCGTAGCTCATGTGAGGACTCCTTGCATGTATTAAGACTGGCCGGGACAAAGAGTCTTGATAGTAGAATTTCGAACATAAAAATAAGTGAAGATGTTTTTTGCTAAACTTGGATGTCACTTCGAGGGCAGTCACCTGAAGGCAGGCACGTTATTGCCTAAATATACTAGATGAAAGTAAAACTAACTCTTTCAATGCGTAGCACCCTTGCTACGTCCCTTACAGTACCTACATAATCTATCTAGAATTTCTTTAGGAAGTTACGTAAGACCTAGCTTAGAATAGGTACCTACTTACTAACTTTATTTAAGGTTTTACATTTGTGGTGGTTGTCGATTTCCAATACTTATTAATTAAATCGAATTATGTGGAGGATGATTGAATTTTTTTCATAACATTTTATATCGTTATACGTCTTCTCAGCCCTGTCCAATTAATTTTTTGAACTCTGTGTCTGACATATCACCTTTTGATCGTAATCAGAGCCACATCCAGCTACTTTACCATGGACAGAATTACAGTTTGTGGATGCTCTTGTAGTGTGTAACATTAAGTACCTAGACTAAGTTGTTACACAGGTTCAGTTTAAGTGGGCAGTCTCTAAATATACGTCGTACAGAACAGACGCCTTTTAATTCAATATAAACCTCGTCCCTCTACATGGCGACCCTGCCAGAGGCACGGTGTTGGATTACGTCGCGACGAAACAATGTGACGGTGTCAGCGTTTTTAACCGTGTGACCGCGTCGCGTCGGCCACCGGCCACCGTGCATTGCATTGCATTATAAGAAAAATACACAAGAGTTCAGTTAAAAATACTCGGCTTGTTCAGACATTATAAATTAAAAATAATGGGAAAAGAGTGCAGTAAGTGTTTATGTGAAAACAAGGAAACCATCATTACTCAACACGGCAGTGAAAATAATGGAGGTGCTGATGTCTCTTCACACTTTAGAACGAGTAATATCCTACTGGGGGTGATGGTTGCTGTTTGTGCTGGAGCTGTCTTGTACGTGCTATACGCCCAATACAGGAGATGCCACAGTGAGTGGGTACGTACAGGGATACAAAACGGCATGCAGGCGGATTTTATCAAGCGAATGCAAGAACGGATGTCGGTCCGAGGACGAGGCCGCCCAGCTGAGGAGGAAGTTTAGAAAGATTATTCAACGGAGTGAAAGAGTGCCAATGCCAATGCGAGTGAATAAGCAAAAGTGCAAAAGTGAAAAATGCATAAATAATAAAGTGCATTTAGTGTGAAAAAGAAAAAAAAAAAAAAAAAAAAGAGCTAAGATAACCCTAAAATAACTGCGTTTTGTCTACGAAAATGTGAACATTTTAAGAACTTTAAGTGATTAATTTTAAATGATTTTAGTAATAAGATAGTGATTTATGGAAATACAGTTTAACAATATATACTCAAAGTTAGATTATATCAGAGTAAGCCTAAGGAAATTAGGTCCAGAGAAAAGATTGCGAGAATTAGGTCTAAGCAAAATAAGAAAAGCAAAAGAAATATATAACTCTTATAAAATATGTGTTAAGGAATTAGAACTAAAACACTTAACTACTGAATATTCAAGGTTATTGATTGATAATCTGTGTAAATCTATAGAAGAAACTTATATAAAAATATTAAGTTACAGTGAGTCTAAATCATCAGACAACATGGCAAGTTTCGATTTAAAAACGGCAAATTCACTTATCCCTGTGATGGATGGTAACGAGGAGACCACGGAAAAAATTATACAAGGTATGGAAATGTATGATTCTTGTTTAACTTCAGCGGTAGATAAGAAACTACTAATTACTTTTGTGCTTAAAACTCGACTAACAAAACTAGCGAAATTAAAATTAAAGACAGATTATTCTAGTATGAATAATTTAATAACAGATATAAAATCATTTCTTTTAACAAAAAAGTCAGCAAATTCTATACTCATGCAAATGAATAAATTATCACAGAATGACTTGAGTATAGCAGAGTTTGGTAATAAGTTAGAAGAGCTTTTTATTAATTTAACTATTTCTCAATCTAACGATAACGAAGCAACGAGTGACGTTTTACAACCGATAAATGAAAAATATGCAATAAAACGGTTTTCAGATGGCCTTCGCAATAGAAGACTCAGTACAATCATCGCGGCTCGCGATTACCAACAGCTGAAGGACGCCATTCGTGCAGCACAGGATGAGGAGCCAGACCAGTCGGCCCAGCAAGCGGTAATGCATTTAAGAGGTAAGCCAAGGGGCAGAGGAAGATGGCAAAATAATCGTGCCCGTGGGTTCTACAATCGAAGTAACTACAATCAAGGTAATAATAATTATTCCTATCGTGGACGTGCCAATACTTCAAACTACAGAGGACGAAGTAATAATTACTACAATCGAGGACGAGGAAATAATACCCCAAGATTTCAATCACAGGCAAGTTACGGACGTGGACGAGATTTTAGAGGTCAAAATCGACAATTTTATGGTCGAGACAACCAACAACAAGCTGCATATGTTGCTGACCAACGAGCAAACCAACAGCAGCAAGAAATTGCGACAGAAAACCGTGAGTCGGGTAGCCAAAATACGTTTTTTCGAGCATAAAATTTTAACATGCCAGGGACTAGACTGCGTTAAATTTAAAATAAGTAATAAGTTATGTTCATTTTTGGTAGATACAGGGGCAACATTATCAGTCATAGCTAAAAATAAAATACCACATTATATAACATTACAAAGTAATGATACAATAATCAAAGGCATTGGTGGTAATATTAGTTCCACTGAAATCGCTAACTTGACATTGCAATTGTTCAGCTCACAAACACAGTCATATTCAACTTACCGAGAATCGGCGATGTTTACATTTAAGTTCCATGTATTAAATAACATGCCATGTCAGGCGGATGGAATTATTGGTCTAGACTTTCTTAGAATGTATAATGCAAACATTGATTTATTAAACAATGTTTTAAAATTACAAAGTAATGACAAAGAGTTTTTAATACAAATGTATCAGAATAGTAGATCTTATAGAAATCTGTATTTACCACGTAGAAGTGAATCAATTCACTTTGTAACAGTTCAGTCAAATTCACAAAATGATTACGTAGTTATTCCAAAACAATTATCGGAAAACATATTTTTGGCAGGAAGTATAGTACAACCAAGTAATGGGAAGATTCCTATTAAAATTTTAAACACATCTGAAGAAGATATTAGTTTACCATATTTTAAACCCGAATTAGAAAAATTGACAGATTACATTATTTGTCAATATAGCAGCACAGAAATGGATGCAAAGCGCGCAAAAAGACTTTTATCTACTTTAAAACTGAATTATTTACATCCAGACGAACAAAAAACAATTGAACAGATTTGTGCCAAGTACGCAGACGTTTTCCAATTAGAAGGTGATAAGCTGAGTACTACTAGTATAATGAACCAATCAATTAACTTAAAGCTAGGTGCTACGCCCATCTATACGAAACCATACAGACTACCACAGTCTACGAAATCGGAAATTGATAAACAAATTAAGCAGATGTTGGATGATGAAATAATAGAACCAACTAATAGTGAATGGAACAGTCCTATACTAACTACTCGTTCCAAAGAAAAGCGACAATAATAATAAGAAATGGAGATTAGTTGTCGATTATAGAAAAATAAATGAGAAAATTCAAGATGATAAGTTCCCACTTCCAAACATTACAGAAATACTAGACTCTCTTTCCGGTTGCACTTATTTCAGCCATTTAGATTTATCACAAAGTTATTATCAAGTTGACCTTGAATTAAATAGCAGGAACGTAACAGCTTTCACTACAAGCTCTGGGCAGTATCAGATGACGCGCTTACCGATGGGATTGAAAATAAGCCCAGGTGCATTCTCGCGTATCATGTCAATTGCTATGTCGGGACTAAATTTTGAAAAATGCATAACATATATGGATGATTTAATAATCATTGGTAGAAACCTAGAAATACATAATCAAAATTTGATAAAAGTACTCGAAAGATTAAGGAAATTCAATCTAAAAATAAATCCAAACAAATGTAATTTTTGTAAAAAGGAACTATTATACCTAGGTCATATTGTAACTGCTAAAGGTGTTTTGCCAGATCCAGAGAAGGTAAAGGCAATACAAAATTATACAAAACCACAAAATTCAGACGATGTACGACGATTCGTTGCTATGTGTAATTATTATCGTAAGTTTATCCCACATTTTGCAGATATTACTATTCCATTAAATAAACTTTGTAGGAAAAACATTAAATTTGAATGGACAGAAAATTGTGAAACTTCTTTTGATATCTTGAAAGGAGCACTTACGACTCCACCTATTTTACAGTACCCAGATTTTTCAACAGAATACGAATTTATACTTCAAACAGATGCATCAGGTATATCTATAGGATCAGTTTTATGCAATAAAGACTTAAGACCAATCGCATATGCGAGCAGACCATTAAACAAAGCAGAACTAAACTATCCAACAATCCAAAAAGAGTTATTATCAGTAGTATGGAGCGTGAAGTATTTTAGACCATATTTATTTGGAAAAAAAATTACAATCATGACAGACCACAAGCCATTGATATATTTATTTAGTATAAAAGACCCCTCAAGTAGATTAGTGAAGTTCAGGTTACAGCTAGAAGAATATGACTATAAGATTGTTTATATAAAAGGAAAAGATAACGTAATAGCAGACGCACTGAGTAGAATAACTTTAACTTCGGACGATTTGAAGCGAATTAATGAAAATATATTAGTGACAACACGAGCACAGAGTAAGAAAATACAAGAGGAAAGTAGATTAAAAGAATTAAAAGAGGAAGGAAGTTCACTGGATTTTTCTAGTAAACCCATCGATTTGAGGCCTGATCAACCAAAAATCGTGGAGCTATTAAAAAAGCCAATTGACTCAGTGGAAATAAAATTTATAGAAGGTAAAGAGTTAGATAGACTTCGAGAGAAAAAACTAATAAGTAAAGAAGAGAAATGTTTAGCTTACATAGAAAAGCAATTAATTATTTACATTAATCTTAATTATATGTCACAATTCACGCGAGACGTATTTGTGAATATATTAAGTGAGTTTTGTAAGAAAATAAATGTAAAAGAAGTTTGTATAATTAAAGAAAAGAATAACGATATGTTTATTAAAGAATTATGTGAAGAAATAGATAGTAGAAATGAGTGGTCCGGACCACCTCGTATTCATATTTTACGAAATGTAAGGAGAATTCTCGATAGAGACGAAATAACAGTCATACTAAATGATTATCATTTATTGCCTTCGAGCGGACACGCCGGCGTTCGACGAATGGTGAACAACATTAAAAGTAAGTACTACTGGCCAGGAATAGAAAGTGACGTCAGAAATTACGTAAGTAAGTGTACTAAGTGTCAGGTGATGAAACATTCACCCAGTTACAAGGAGCCTATGGTGATAACAACCACGGCGAATTCAGCATTTGAAAAGATCTTTCTAGATCTTGTGGGACCTCTAGACAGAGATGATGAAGGTAACCAATACATATTAACCCTTCAGTGCGAGCTTTCAAAATATGTGGAAGCTTACCCCATACCAACAAAGGAATCAGCTGTCGTAGCGAGGTCTTTAGTAAGTAATTTTATTTTAAGGTATGGCGTACCGAGAGTAATCGCAACTGATCGTGGTACGGAGTTCATGTCTTCTACCATGACGGAAGTTTGTAAGTTATTAGAAATAGATAAAATAAACTCCACTGCTTACCACCACCAAAGCATAGGTGCATTAGAAAATACACATAAAAATTTACGTAACTTTTTACGTATCCAATGTGACGAAAATTCAGACACTTGGAGCCATTGGCTTCCCTTTTGGTGTTTTTGTTTTAATACTACAATACACACTTCAACTAACTACACACCGTATGAACTCGTATTCGGTAAGCCATGTAATATTCCAACTAGGTTAAGAGATGATTTAGAGCCATTGTATAATGCAGAAAATTATGCGTTAGAATTAAAATATAGACTACAGTTAGCACATAAGGATGCTAGAAAAAGGTTAATAGATAGTAAGATGAAAAGAAAGGAAATTTATGATAGAAATAAAAACCCTATTAGTTATAAGAAAAATGATTTAATTTTAGTAAGGAATGAAGATACTAATAAAATGGACAGATTGTAAAATGGACCGTATGTTGTAATTGAAGAAGCAGGACCTAATGTTAAGATAATTAAAAATAGTAATGTAGAAACGGTACATAAAAACCGTACAAAACCATTTAAGGAATAAGGTAAAAAAAAAAAAAAATGTATTTGATTATTTTTTATTTTTTTCTCTTTTAAGGAGGGTGATGTAGTGTGTAACATTAAGTACCTAGACTAAGTTGTTACACAGGTTCAGTTTAAGTGGGCAGTCTCTAAATATACGTCGTACAGAACAGACGCCTTTTAATTCAATATAAACCTCGTCCCTCTACACTCTATTCCCACACAAGCCGTCAACTTCTTTCTCCGATGTACAGAAGCAATCGAATAATTACGACTGTGGCGTCTTTGCTATTGCCTATGCCACATCACTTGCATTGAAACGAAACCCAGCGTTTGAAAATTTCAACATTGAAGAAATCTTTCTTCTTTTCTTTCTTTTTTAAAAAACGTTGCCCCACACTAGGAATTTCTAGTGTATCGTGGGTGCGTTTACAAACATATAAACTCACAAACACAAACACCCAGAGCCGGAACAACTATTTGTAGATCATACAAATAATTGTTCCGTGCGGGAATCGAACCCGCGACACGCAGCGCAGCAGTCAATCGCTCAACCACTGCGCCAACCGTGCGCCCCCAAATCCGTCCCCATTTGTTGCGCATTCTAGTGTACAGAAGCAGTCGAATAATTACGACTGTGGCGTCTTTGCTATTGTTTATGCCACATCACTTGCATTGAAACGAAACCTGGCGTTTAAAATTTCAACATTGCAGAAATGCGTCCCCATTTATTGCGCATTCTAGAGAGTAGAGAAGTGATACAGTTTTCATCTATTCCGAGGAAGCCCCGAGGGAATCCTAAGCGTGACATTTTTGTAGTAAAAAATCTACAAAAAAAAGAACAGAAGACTAAAACTGAACAAAAAAGGGCGTCGAGAAACAATCCGGAAATAAGATTGCAGGAAATGGAAAGGGACAGATTGCAAACCCAAAAGGACAGGTCTTTATTTAAAAAACGGTCAAAATCATCACAGCAAAAAAATACAGCAGCGCATCGTGTTGCTCGACTCGAGCCTGAATATCGCGAAGCAGAGCAAATACGAGACACTCAAGTACACCGTGTTGCTCGACTCGAGCCTGAATATCGCGAAGCAGAGCAAATACGAGACACTCAAGCACATCATGTTGTTCGACTCGAGCCTGAATATCGCGAAGCAGAGCAAATACGAGACACTCAAGCACATCGTGTTGCTCGACTCGAGCCTGAATATCGCAAAGCAGAGCAGATACGAGACACTCAAGCACACCGTGTTGCTCGTTCTTGAACCTGAATATCGCTAATCAGAGCAAATACGAGACACTCAAGCACATCGTGTTGCTTGCCTCGAGCCAGAATATCGTGAAGCAGAGCAAAAACGAGACACTCAAGCACATTGTGTTGCTCGACTCGAGCCTGAATATCGCGAAGCAGAGCAGATACGAGACACTCAAACACATCGTGTTGCTGGACTCGAGCCTGAATATCGCGAAGCAGAGCAAATACGAGACACTCAAGCACATTGTGTTGCTCGACTCGAGGCTGAATGTTGCAAAGCAGTGCAAATAAGAGATACTCAAGCACATCGTGTTGCTCGACAAGATGCAGATTATCGAATTAATAAACAAAATGCAGCCAAGTTCCGTAAATAACGTTTTATGTCCAACAGTTAATCATGAATATATTTCTGCAGTAAAAGAAGGGCATTCTAACCCATGTCACTGTTGTGGACGTCTGTCGCATAAAAATAGTATAAAATTTATTTCTAAATCTTCATTGAGATTAAAAAGTGATAAATATACAGATGACTATTTGTCACAATTATTCCATCTCCACCCAGAGCCAGATAAATGTTATTTCTGTAATACGTGTGCAACAGATATACGATGTTTCAAAGTTTCTCGTTTAGCCAGAGCAAATAGGTTGATATTTCCTGAAATACCTGACGTTTTGAAAGATCGTACTCCTTTCGAAGAACGCCTTGTATGTGCTCGACATAATAATATAAAAAGCAACAAACTATCAGAGTGCAGAATAGTATTGTAATGTGTCTTCGAAAGAAAAATCGAACTGCGGAACCTATTTGGTCGAGAATATGCTAGATTCTGCTTACGTCGATAGTTTGGTTCAAGTAGAAGACGGATATAGAGTTTTAAGAGGAATAAAAAATTTGCCTGCCCACTGGGAAGCAGAGAAAAATAATTACTCGCTATGGTGAGGCAAATTGGTGTTCCCACACTTTTTGTAACTCTTTCGGCGGCAGAAAAAAAGTGGCCTGAACTAATTAAATTGTTAAAAAAGACTGTGGATGGAGAGGAAATAACTAAGGAGCAAGAAGAGCAGCTTTCTTATGTTGATAAAGCTCGCCTTATCCAAAGCGACCCCTATATTTAGTGCTACGTATTTTGAAACTCGCCGACGGGTTCGTGGAAGCTGTCCATACGGTCGGGTCTAAGTTTTTCAAGACCCGTCGTACAGATAGAAAGAAAAAGCTCTCTGATCATACCCTCAAGCTTATGAAGGTGAGGCGTGATATGATCCTGCAGTCTTCAGATGAGGCGTGCAAATACCGGCAGATCAATAGACAGATCTCTAAATCCTTGAAAAGAGACCTCCGCCGCTTTAATACCGAGCGTATTAAAGACGCGATTGAGCAAAATAAAGGCTCCAAGGTTTTTTCAAGGGATCTGTCTATTGGGCAGAGCCAGCTCACGAAACTGAAGACCGACGATGGCAGGATCGTATCCGCCAAACCGGGGCTTCTGAGGGAGAACGAGACATTCTATGGGCAGTTGTACACATCAATCAGCAAGCCCGTTGCGAGTCTAGCAAACGACCCAAGAGCTAGATTGACTCGACACTATACCGAAGATATTCCGGACATTAGCCTGTACGAGATTTGGATGGCTCTGAAACAGCTTAAAAACAACAAGGCGCCGGGTGATGACGGTATCACGGCTGAACTCCTGAAGGCGAGTGGAAAACCGGTCCTTAAGGCCCTTCAGAAGCTGTTTTGATTCCGTCATACTCGAGAGAAAAACGCCACAGGCATGGTGCAGGGGTGGGGTGGTACTCTTCTTCAAGAAGGGCGACAATGCCCGGCTGAAGAACTATAGGCCGATCTCACTTCTTAGCCATGTCTACAAGTTATTTTCAAGAGTCATCACGAATCGTCTCGCGCGCAGGTTTGACGATTTCCAGCCTCCCGAACAAGCCGGATTTCGAAAAGGCTTTAGCACCGTAGACCACATACATACACTGCAGCAGGTTATACAGAAGACCGAAGAGTATAACCTGCCTCTCTGTTTAGCGTTTGTGGACTACGAGAAAGCCTTCGATTCGATCGAGACTTGGGCTGTACTGCAGTCTCTCCAACGGTGCCAGATCGACTACCGGTACATTGAAGTGTTAAAGTGTTTGTACAAGAACGCCACTATGTCAGTCCGTCTTCAGGATCAGACCTCGAAACCAATTCTTCTCCGGCGTGGCGTGAGACAGGGAGACGTCATTTCTCCGAAACTGTTCACTGCTGCGCTAGAGGATGTCTTCAAGGTTCTGGATTGGAAAGGGCTTGGCATCAACGTTAATGGCGAGTACATCAGTCACCTTCGGTTTGCCGACGAAATAGTGGTCATGGCTGAGACCATGGAGAGCCTCAGTAAAATGCTCGATGACCTCAGTACCAAGGTCATGGTGAATGCCCATGTTACACGCACTCCTTTCAAGGTCGGAGACTCTACACTCGAAGTTGTGGGCGACTATGTCTACCTGAGACAAACGATCCAATTGGGTAGGGCCAACTTCGAGAAAGAGGTCAACCGTCGAATCCAACTCGGCTGGGCAACGTTCGGGAATTTGCGCGGTATGTTCTCGTCCAACTTACCACAGTGTCTCAAGACGAAAGTCTATGACCAGTGTGTGTTGCCAGTGATGACATATGGCTCTGAGACGTGGTCGCTTACAGTGGGCCTTATCAGGAAGCTTACAGTTACTCAAAGGGCAATGGAGAGGTCTATGCTCGGAGTTTCCTTGCGTGATCGAATCAGAAATGTGGAGATCTGCAAGAGAACCAAGGTTACCGACATAGCCCGAAGAATTGCCAAACTTAAGTGGCAGTGGGCAGGGCACATTGCTCGCAGAACGGACGACCGCGAACCGGAAGACGATACGTTGGAAGGCCTCCCATTAGGTGGACCGATGACCTGGTTAGGGTTGCGGAAAGGCGCTGGATGCGAGACGCACGGGATCGGTCAATGTGGCGACGCCTGGGGGAGACTTATGTCCAGCAGTGGACGTCTTTCGGCTGAAATGATGATGATGATGATGATATTTTTATCTAATAATTGTTCGATGTGATTCTTTACATAAATGTTTTTTTTTTTTTTTTTCAACTGATTCAACAAACACTACATTTTAAGTGAAGCTTACCACAATGCAGAAGTGAGTGCGTACTCTTAGCCGCTTCTAAGACTAGCGCGCACAAACACACAGACAAAAATTCTAACACTCATTGTGTTGGGTTATATTGCTCTTATAAAGGCCCCCGATAATAGTTTTTCTCATATATCTTCTGTCACACAGTCATCAGTTACATTTTTATTATATGTTTATAGATACTATAGAAGAAGATTGTTAACCTAACAATTGGTCAAATAATTAACTCTTCAACTTATTTCACCATTTTTGTTGCCATCAATTGATAAAAAAACGCATTTTAATGATATTTGAAACCATTGGTTAGCATTTTATCCATTTGCTGATTTAACTACGAATAAAAATCTGGGCCATACAGCTTCAGACTGCTTGAAAAGTGACTTATTTAGATTTTAAGTATTTTTGGAAATCGGTTTTATTGATACAAGTACCTACATATATTTTCTTCTTTCTTATTCTGACACAATAATAAAAGACCAAAAATTATTCTCATACTACTTTCTCAGAACTGATGGAAGAAATTTCTTAAGAAATACCTCACATAGATGGATAAAGTAACAAGCCAGCAAGTGTGAATTTGTCAATTAGGTCAGTAGTTACTCATTAAGTTAAGTAACTACTGACCTCATAAATTTTGTGACAAAATAATTAAATCTAAACCTTTATGTGTTATTGAGTTAACAAGTTATGCTGATATCGCATACCCGGTGCAATAATGTCACTTTCCAAAGTGATTATTTTATAAAAGTAACATTTAAAGGCGCACATACCTGAATTATTATTTTGAAATTGAAAGCAATTGTGACATTGCGATTGCGATACTACGAGTTCAAATAGTAAACGTATCAAGAAATTGTCATGAAAAACTTTAGCTTGGATTACTTCTGTTAAAGCTCAGTAGGAACAACAAAATATACAACATGAAGGTCGATGGTTCGAACCCAGGCAGGCACTTTGCTAAGTGTAATTTATTTCATCGCCCTTCTTCTTAGAACGGTAGATAACACCATCGTGAGGAAACAATCCTAGAACAAAAAATTCAAAGAAATGTGATGTCTACAACACATCCATCTCACAGAGAGTTAGACTTATGTCCTAGCAATACGGATAAAAATGACTGATTTTGTTACTTTTTCGATTGTAGGGACACCAAAATTATGCTGATTTCGCAATCACTACGGTACGATAAACAATTACATTACATAACTACAAGGAAGTACCAAGTAACGATAATGAATGTCGTATTAATTAAGTTTTTGCTTATCTATTGTTATAGCTATTAAGTGAATGCATGGCTTTGCTAAAATGACCTCTCGGTTCGTTGAAATTCCAAAGTATTCCGATTCAAATATGCAGTTCACAATTGCTTAGTCATTAAATAGTTTCAATTAAAATACAACACTATGTTTATTTTATTCTATATATATAAAATAATAAAATGACTGACTGATTGATCGATCAACGCACAGCCAAACCGCTAAGCCTAGAAACATGAAATTTAGCAGAAAGGTTCCTCAAGTGACGTAAGTGAAAACAAAGAAGGGCCCTTAGTGGTTGTATTTTGGCAAATACAACCACAAAGGGGGTGAAACCTTCGATTTATGTTCTTTAAACTTGGCATAAATGATAAAGGTTGACATTATTAGTTTTTTGAAACTATCCCCTAGGTCGATTAAGGGGGTGTTAGTTTTTTTGAAGAATCTTATTGAATGGGATAATAAACTTGAAACTTGACATAAATACCAACCAAACACCCGGTTTTACAACACTCGATTATCGGGCTGTTAACGTATTAATTCAACTTTTCCAAAAAAAGTCGTTACCCATCCAAAAACCGTCCTTGGTAAGGTTTGCTTAACTTGATAGCTTCACAAACCCAGCCACTCAAGATAAAACACTATTTATACACACACTGGCAAAATTCATCATCATAATATGAGCCGAAAGACGTCCACCGCTGGACATAGGCCTCCCCCAAGCGTCGCCACATTGATCGGTCCCGTGTATCTCGCATCCAGCGGATCTTCGCACCTTCGCCAGGTCATCGGTCCACTCGGTGGGAGGCCTTCCAAGTCTTCCGGTTCGCGGTCGCCACTCCAGAACCTTTCTGTCTCATCGGCCATCCGTTTTGCGAGCAATGTGTAAATGCCCTGTCCACTGGCACTTAAGTTTGGCAATTCTTCGGGCTATTTCGGTAGCCCTGGCCCTCCCAAAGTCAGAGATCTTGTACTTGTTAAAGAATTTAATTTGTTGCCTTTGTATTGGCGTCGTGGACGCATTGTAGATTTGTTTTATGGGTCTGACGGAGTTCCCAGATTTGCGGAGGTCATGGTCGGAGATTCAGTTTTGAAGCGAGCAGTGCCAAGTTTAGCACGCGTGCCCATTTATTAGCGGACATAACTCCTTATGTCCGAGGCAGGGGGATGTTCGAAACCAAACGTTTCGTTCTTTTTTTTGTTGTTATTTTGTTGCAACACTGTGTAAGCTCGCTGTCATCGATTTGACAGCTTTTGGTTGAGTTGAAGTTGACATTACTTGTAAAAATGAGTGTGCGAAAATTAGTGGGATTTCTAATAAATAAATGCAGGACGCACAATTTACTTGTGTGAGCTTTAATTAGCAAGTACAATCAAAAAATGAATAGGTAGTAATTAGCAAAGGTGATAGTTTGACGACATGTAATTTATTGCTAAACCATTTTGAATAGGCGCTCCAACATGTCCCCGGGCGTTGAAAGTCGTGCTTTCAACCAGACTCCGATTCCGAAGTTACGGGAAGTGGGCATATCCTGTTAAAGGCCTTCCTGATGACTCCAGTGGAAGTTTTGATATCCGCTATACGGACTATTCCGTCAGAACCCGGGTGTATAGCAGCAATCCTTCCTAGTCTCCACTTCAAGGGTGAGAGATCCTCTTTCACCACCATCAGGCAGTCCTTCTTCAAGGTATCCTGACTTGAACGCCACTTCGTGCGTTGCTGCAACTCAGCAACATATACCTTACTCCACCTAGTTCAGAAGTGCTGGCGGAGTTGCTCAATACGTTGAAACCGAATGAGATGGGTTGCGGAATGATTGCCATAACTCTTCTGTGGCAACGAAGTGAGTGGCCGGCCGACGAGAAAATGAAAAGGCGTCAATGGAGTGCAATCGGCTGGTTCTGAGGACAGCAGCGTTAGTTGGCGTGAATTTAATATGGTCTCGATATGGGCTAATGTGGTGTTAAGCTCCTCGAAAGTTAACTTACAATGTCCCAACACTCGCTTAAGTGATATTTTGCCGATTTGACACCCGCCTCCCGGAGACCGCCAAAATGTGGAGTATATGCGGGATTGAAGTGGAAGGTAATTCCATCATTAGCTGTACTTCCGCTCAAAGAATTCGGAATTCGTTTTTAAGAACTTTGATAACTCGTTATACGCACCAACAAATGAAGTACCGTTATCGGAATATAATGTGGACGGCTTTGGCCCTCCGTGAAATAAACCTAAAGTCGCCCACAAGCTCCAAATGTACAGCCTTTGTAGTGAAACAAATAAAAATTGCAATATACACTTTCACGAGCCTAAATCCACGACCTTGACGACTAGCACTTTTGATAGAACCTGCATAATCAACGCCGGTACTTTCGAACGGATACCCTCCTGGAAGAAGACGCTGTCGTTCCACGACATACCCATACCCATCAATGGAGTAACCACCTTACCTTGCATCCGTCGGCACAGAACGCATGTATGATAACAGGGCTTTGCTAAATTTCGACCTCCTATAGGCCAATAGGATTCTCTAATGGATGCTAACAATAGCTGAGGGCCAGCGTGCATTAAACTATTGTGTTCAAAATTAAATAATAATTTAGTAAAATAATGAGTGGACTGTACAATTATAGGGTGTCGTTTATTATAAGTAAAATCGGAATTATCGAGACGTCCTCCGACACGCATAAGATGGTTTTCATCTAAATACACATTATATTTTAATAGGACGCCCCTTTTTGGTAAAGTTTGTTTATTTATAAGTAATTTATATTCGGGAAATGATTCTTGTTGACTTTTATAAATTAAAATTATGAACGCTTTTTTTAATTTTTCATCAGATAAAAATTTACAAGCTGGCGATTTGCGTTTACATAATTTGATGAATCGCAACACATAAGCTATGGAACGTAACTCTTAAATACTTAGAAAAACGTTTAAAATCTATAAATAATGTCTTATCGTTAGTGTCAAGAACAACATTCAATGATATATCAGGTCGAGTTTCAGGGAGTGAGCTTATTTCTATACATTTAAATTGCGAAGGCAAACTACGTGAATCTTGTTGGAGAAAGTCAGGACCCGACCACCACAGTCATGTCCAAACCCTGCAGATGACTAATATCCACACCGCGAGATATTAGGTTTTCCAGAATTTGTACCGCTCAATGACTGAACTGATGTCCCACCAATATTAGAAAGGGAAGTTGAGCAGGCTATAAAACACAAAAAAGAGACAAAGCCCCTGGTTCTGACAACATAACAAATCAAATTCTATTACCACAGCATACCATAACACCAGCCCTAACTTCCAATTTTTAACCAGGTATTGGAATTTGAAATCATACCGCTCCAATGGACCAAGTCCACCATAATTTTACTACATAAAAAAGGGGACAGAAATAATGTTGGAAACTACCGGCCAATAAGTTTAACGTCGAATATTTATAAGGTTTTTGCAAAAGTTATCCTAAGCCGCATAACTAAAGTACTGGGCGAAAACCAACCATGAGAACAGGCAGGATTCCGCAGCAAATACTCAATCGTTGACCATGTCCAAGTAGTGAAACAAATATTTTAAAAATATAAAGAATATGGCCTACCAGTCTATTGTTGTTTTGTCGACTATTGCAAGGCCTTTGATTCCTTGGACCACAACAGAATTTGGGATGCCTTGAAGACGCAAAGGTAGGCAGAAAAATATATAAGGATAATATAAAACATATACACTGGTGGTATAGCTAGAGTCAAGCTAGAAAGAGAGGGAGGGGTAATCAATCTAGAAAAGGATGTACGACAAGGAGACCCACTCTCACTGAAATTGTTTACTGCAGTATTGGAGGAAGTCTTCAGACAATTCAATTGGGAGTGGTGGGGTCTTTTTTTAATCATCATCCAATGACTTCTCCCGCTCTGGGTGAAGCGGAAGGGCGTGTCAGACTTTTACTGACTAAAACCCACCCGTGTTCCTTCAGTTGCTTGAGCTAGGGCCGCGGTAACTCTTTTTCAAATTAATCCGCGACCCAGACAGGCATCGGCCCTATCGGACCTCGTAAATTTTTTGCTGACATCTCTATGAGGCGCGCGTGGAACACTACGCGCCGCGCGTCGTCTCGGGCCTGGTCCTTATCGGACAGCGAGCTACCCATTACTCGCCGTCCGCAAGCCCGCGCCTACGGTGGCCGGGAATCGGCTTGCGACTCCCGACGCCCAGGGCGTCTCCTGCGGTGGCTAGGGGCGTGAGGGCGTCTCCGTTGCGTCTCCCTCACGTGTTCCGCCTCCTCCTTCGCGAGCATTACGGCTTCGCAGAAGGAGGTGACAGCTACCCAAGCCCTCTCGCTCCGTAGCATTGCCTGAACCAGGGCCGGACGCGAGAGGTCGCCACCGCGCTGATCGACTCCACGAGGACACGGCGGTGCTCCGCCCAAGCGGGGCAGACCTCCAGCGTATGCTCCACCGTGTCCTCCGGGCGATCCTCACAATGGTGACACCCGGGCGTTTCCTCCCGCCTTATCCTGAACAGGAACCTCCCGAAACAGCCATGTCCGGTGAGGACCTGCATCAGGCGGAAGTTGAGGACGCCGTGGCGCCTCTCAAGCCACTCCTCAAAGAGGGGCCTTATCGCCGCAATTGTGGCGTGCCCAGCACTGGGTTGCGACAGTCGCTCTCTCCATGACGCTATGAGATCCTGCCGAAAATCTGTCCGCCAAGCCGCAATTTGTCGTGGCAGCGGAGTTTCGCGTCCTCATGCCACTCCAAAATGTGCGCGAGGACTTTTGCCTCCAGATTCCATGGCGGCAATCCGGCAAGGCGGCTCGCCGCCTCACCGGAAACCGCGCGGTTTCCTCGGACCAGCCGGATGGCCATGACTCTTTGGGACGCGTTCAACGAGCGGGCTGGTCGCCGCCTCAGGGAATGCGCCCACGCCGGTGCGCCGTAAAGGGCCATGGACCGCACGACCCCCGCGTAGAGCCTCCGGCAGGAGGCGTTTGGACCCCCTAGATTGGGCAGGAGTAGCTTGAGGGCAGCCCCGGCCCGCTCCAGTCTGGGAGCCAAACGTCGGAAATGCTCCACGAAATTCCACCCGCTGTCGAGGACGATTCCCAGGTACTTCATCGTCGACCCGACGCCGATGTGAACCCCTCCTACCGTTATTTGAGAACCCGGTGGTGGCGCGTTCCGAGGACCATGAAAACACATGGCCTCGGACTTGTGCAGGGCCAACTCGAGTCCCAATTGCCGGATCCTCTCAACGACTGTCGCAACCCCACGTGTCTCTAATTCAGCCGCCGCCTGGTGCGACCTCCCCTGCGCCAGGACCAGCGTGTCGTCAGCGTAGCAAATTACGCTGACGCCGTTAGGGAGGTTGGCGCGCAGCACCCAGTCGTACCCGATGTCCCACAGATGCGGCCCCAATGTCAATGGAAACTATAAGTGGGTAGGACTACCATTGGAAGATACATTGAAGAGATATAATGGCACAAAACATCGCACTATTCAACTTAAACCGGTAGATGTTAATAAAGGTAATCAAAAAGTAAACAAAGAAAATATAAAAAAAAAAAATTCAAACATGATTTAGTTCATTGGAAGCCTAAATTCAAAGATATATATAATTTTGAGATAGGTTACACTCCTAACTGGTCAACTGAATTATTTATTATAAAAAGGTAAATAAAACCTTACTAGTCACATATATCACATAGAAGATCAACGAAATCAAAAGTTATTAGGAGCGTTTTACGAACAATAACTGCAAAGATCGAACTATCCTGAAAAGGTTTTGAAATAGAAAGGAAATGAATTGTAAGTCAAATGGTTAGGTCTTAACAGTGCAGAAAACAGTTTGTAAGGTAGAATTTTTTCTCTTTCTCACCGGCGTGCACAGAGGTAGGTATTCTGCATGAGACTATAGCAGCGATTATTTAACATGAAGTTGATTGAAGTAAAAGGCACACAGTTTGGCCAACTAATTTTATTCATCGAGCATAGAGTCCGTTATCACCATTTGTAGATGTTCTAAATATAGGAATAAACAACTCACTTTCAGAAGGAACACCTTTTAGCATCAATTCACAATACTGGAGATATGATTTCTCAAACAATACCCTGTGTAGCTGTTTTCTAACTTTGGTAAATTATATCATCAGGAGTGTTTGAAACCTTGCTGTAGCTATATCTGCTAGTTGACCATTATATATCTTTCTTAAGGTATAATTGTTAAATCTCAAATACTCCTAAGGAGACATTTGGAGCCCTGCCAAGGAAAAGAAAATTGCATGATAAAATCAAACTGACACGTGTCACCAATATAGACATTCAGACAAATTCAAGCTATTACTCACAGCGCCTACTGAACGATTGTTGCTTTCATTTTGACGCTAGCCAGCCTTGTCCTTCCCGACATCAAAGATGTTTTTTTTTGGTTTTATTTCAGATTATTAAGTTCACAGGTGCTAGTGACCTCAAGTGCACCCTCTTAAAAGAATTGACAGTAACGTCAACCGCAGACCCTGAACGTTTTATTTTAAACCATAGACGCATTTACTAAAGTATCCTTTATGTAACTAAGAATTTAAGAATTTATTATTTTGTATGTTAAATTTGTGTGATTATTGAATTAAATGATTTCACACAAATAGAATATATCTAATATATTCGTTCATCAATGCCATACATATGTCAGCGCCATCTAGTACCCAAATGATCAAACAATCAAGTAGTGACACACCTAATCGAACTTGTTTGGCAAAAAAGAGGCAGATGTCGCTAACATACATAGAGTGAACAAAATTCACTTGTTACAATACCTCCTTTCCCGGTTAAAAATTGTAAAACAATTTTTTAATTTAATTTAGTCAATATCAATGCACATTGTGAAATTACCATGTTCCTTGACAGGTATTGAGGTAGTCAAAAATAATTTATATTAGAACTACTTACATTAAGTTTTCTAAAAAAGAAATAAGTTCAAAACTTATCTATCAAATTTCAAAGCTTTTAAGTACAAAATGTACTAAACATTAAAATAATAGAGATAGTATTATAAGCAGAACTTATTGTTGGTAGTGGTGGTACCTACCGATTAATATAAAAGCGTGCGCTCGAGCGAGTATCGCCCCTTTTTCGCCTGAGTCGTCGTACGGAAAGGTTATCGGTACGTTCGCACACAAAAATGTCCAATCTACTTAAGTTTTACAACAACAAGGTACACTGCAAATAAATAAAACAAGTGTTATTTTAAGTACCAAGTTGTTGATCAAATACAAACAAACAAATGTAGGAAAGTACCACATCAAGTTAAGATTCTTAATGAAGAGCAACGTTGTTTTTTAAAATAGCAAACGTCACATTAAGTACCCATCCGTTGTATAGATCTTAGGCTAATACCCAATCAAGTTAAGATTCGCAACAGAAAGTAATAACCCCATAACAACATGGAAAGCATTACATTGAGCACCCATTCATTGTATAGATGTGGGTAAATATCTACTTAAGTTGAATTTTATAAAAAGAAAACTACCAAGTTTTTGATCATATGTGACAAATACCTAATCAAATTAAGATTCATAGCAAAAAGTAACATTGCTTTTTAAAATAGCAAACGTCACATTAAGTACCCATCCGTTGTATAGATATAGGGTCATACCCAATCAAGTTAAGATTCGCAACAGAAAGTAAATACCCCCATAACAATAAGGAAAGCATTACATTGAGCACCTATTCGCTGTATAGATTTCAGTAAATGTCTATTTAAGTTAAGATTATAATGAGAATACTACTAAGTTTTTGCATCATTGTTTTACCTTTCATACTTCCATATACATACATAACCTATAAATGATTGTACGAACGAATGTAGCAACATCAACGATTCATATATTTTCGATGGAATGGGAAGTAGGCTAATTGGTCGGTAAGACTTCGGGTCCTCAGGTTGTTTGCCAGGTTTCAACAACATTATTATTTGTGCGACTTTCCACTGTGGTGGTATAAACTGTAGTGAAGTCATCGCGTTATAGATTGCTGTGAGCACCAATATTCCAGAGTCAGGCAATTTCTTGAGAATCTTGTTTGTGATGAGGTCATAACCTGGTGATTTCTTTGTTTTGGCTTTTTGTATTACTCTTCTGACTTCTTTAGTTGTGAAGCTCTTGGGTTTGGTACTATCTGTGTCGGCCTTAAAGAGGTATTCCGTTACCATTTTCTCGTGCTCTGGTGTTCCCTCGTAGGGATGGGGTTGGAAAACATTAATCAGGTGTTCAGCAAATGTGTGAGCTCTTTCCTGGTCACTGCGGGCCCAGTCACCATCAGGCTTCCTAAGTGGGGCGGCGATTTCTATCGGTCGTTTAATTTTCTTTGTTGCTTTCCATAGCGAATAGTCAGTAGCTGCAGTGGCATCGAGACCCTCAAGGTATGCCTGAAATCCTGCATTTCTGTCGTTATCAAGAATGTGCTGGAGTTCTTTTATTTTGTGGTTTAAGCATTTTTTCGTGGCTGGACATCTATTTTGTTGCCACAGTTTGCGAAGGGCTCTTTTTTCGCTGATTTTCTCGAGAATGTTTGATGGTTTGTATTGGTCAATAGCCTTGTGCTTATTTAGAGGTGTCGAGTTCCATGCTGCACTTTGGATGCTGGTGGTAAAATATTCAACTGAATTTACAATGTCCTCTTTTGTTCGAAGTGCAATAGGTACACTAAGTGCCTCATATATTAGAGCACGAAATAGGGGCCAGTTAGTCCGATTATTATGTAGTGTACATTTCTTAGTAGCTTCTCTGACTGCCGCGTTAATTTCCACCAAAATAGGAGAGTGGTCCGATGACAAATCCCAACAGCTGGAACAAGAGATGTTGGTTTTTGCTATGCCTTTGAAGATGCAAAAGTCTACGATGTCAGGTATTTTATCTTTGTCGGTTGGCCAGTACGTGGGTTGACCTGTTGAGATAATGTTCATATTCCCTGCTTGTGTGCTTTTAAGAAGTTCGCGGCCTCTTGGTAATGTCAGCCTGGAGCCCCAGAATGTGTGTTTGGCATTATAATCGCCAGCCGCTATAAAGCGATTGCCGAGTGTTTTAAAGTAATCATTATACTGTTCTTCTTTAATAGTGTGTCTCGGTGGACAATAAAGAGATGAAATTGTGATGTCGCTAACTCCATCACTCACAACCACACTTGTGGCTTGCAAATAGTCTTTGCAATGTGGTTGGGATTGATGATGCTTAATGTTTGACTTAATGAGAATGGCTGAACCGCCATGAGCCTTTCCATTTGGATGCATAGTATGATATAATGTGTAATCAGGTATGTTGAAGAAACTCTTGCTTGTAAAGTGTGTTTCAGAGATGAGCATAACATCAATTTTATTTGTTTTCATGAAAATTTTTAACTCGTTTGAGTGGTTGGACAAGCCGTTGGCATTCCATGCGCAAAGTTTTAGGGTACAGAATGTAGCGATACTTTTGACATGAGTTCGCTGAGCATCTGAGTCATTTGTAGCATTTGGTTCATGAGAGCCTGTATTGACGTGTTGAGGATCCGAACTATATCTCCTATCTGCTGTTCAGTGTTTGTTTTGTTGTAATTGTTTGAATCAGGTTTTGGGTCGCTTTTCACAGTTGCTGCGTATGAATTCCTAGGGTTAGTACCTTCGGTCATTGTTTGACTTTCTTTGATAATGACTTCAGGTCTTTCTGGTCTTTTGAACTTTTGCCTGCTAGTATGAGTGTTCGGATATTTTATATTTTGCAGTTCCTTATAGACAGTGCAGCCCTTATAATTAGCCGGGTGGTTTCCTTCACAAAGTATACATTTTACTTTGTCGGAACGTTCCTTCCTAGGACAGTTTCTTGTATGATGAGATTCAGCACATTTCACACATCTTGGTTGTCTGTGGCAGAATCTTTGCGTATGCCCATATTGTTGGCAGTTGGAGCATTGAGTTATTTCGCGTTTAGGTTTTGGTGGTTCAATTTGTACACGACAATTTAAGAGTGATTTAATACCATAGGCATCCTTATTATTAGGGTTAGGTTGTAAGTCTATGAAGAATATAGGTAAGGGTTTTTTTGTTTTTCTGTTTTTAACATTCCAAATGTTGTTGGGTTTATGGTGTAGTTCTTCTAAGGCCTCTTTTATTTCATCAGTTCTAGTTGAGGGATGAATGCGTTTTAGTACTACTCTGAAGCTTCTTTCCTGTTTTGACTGGTATGTGAAGAACTCAGTGTTTCTATTTTTGAGTTCTTTGTATACTTTTGAGTATGACTCGGGGGATTTTAGCTGGATTTTAACTCTTACACCTTGTAAGATTTTGATTTCGTAATCTCCGGGAGTTACGGTTTGTAGCATTTTAGACAAGGGCTGAATGTTACTGACTTTGTCAATGAAGAAAGGTGGGGGTCTTACTGACTGGAGTGTTACTTGTTCCGTAGTTTTCGGTTTGTCAGTAGTTTCGAGTTCAGCAAAACTATTTGATGTTGGTACAGGGGGTGCCAACCAATAACTAAGTTTGGTCTGTTTCTGGCTACGTGACGTTGTTTCTGGACTGTTTCTCAGTCTTTTGCGACTATTCACTTCTTGCCAGCCATTTGTGTCGCTATTATCAGCATGTTGAGTGCAGTCTAGTTCGATAGTTTGTGCACTAGTTGCAGGTACCTCCGCCTGAAGGCAAGGTCCACTATAAGAGTTTGATCTTGGTCTGTTCGTAAGCATTCCTCTATGGACGATTTGCTGAGCAAGTGTTACATTATTAGAGCGAAATTTGCCCCCCCCAGAATCCGAGGGGCTGCCTGAGCTCTGCCCTGGGGAACAGCGCTCAGGGAGGGATTCTCCACTGTCAGTGGTACCCTCCTGGGGTAGTAGAGTTTTATATTCCGCCATTTCATGTTTGTTTTAGGCTGATCCACAGCTTTGTCTTTTCTGTTGGGGTGCGATCCCCTAGGCCGCGTCTTACAGGACTTAAGGCACGCCCATGCCTACTGGTTTTGGTTCGCGCTGGGTATTTGATTTCCCCAGTACCTCCCATATCTGGGGGGCATTCCCCTATCCACCACCCGGGGACGCGGTCGATGGGAGTCCAGCAACTCCACACGACTGGCTTAAGAAGTGGCGAATAAAAGCAAACGAAACTAAGTCCGTCAACGTTACCTTTACCTTGAAGAGAGGCACCTGCCCGCGATTAAAGCTTAACAACCTTGAGATACCCCAATCAGATCACGTGAGATACCTGGGCTTACACTTGGATAAGCGACTTACATGGCAAAAACACATTTTTACCAAACGCAAACAGCTCGGATTGCAAATAAGAAAGCTCTACTGGTTGATGGGCCGCCGATCACAATTGTCACTGAGCAGTAAACTACACTTGTATAAGGCTGTACTCAAACCAATCTGGACGTATGGGATCCAATTATGGGGGACAGCCTCCCACTCCAACATCGAAATAGTACAGAGATTTCAAAACAAAATGCTTAGAATGGTAACTAATGCCCCCTGGTACGTTACAAACGAACAGTTGCATCACGACCTGCAAGTTAATACAGTCAGGCAAGAAATTCTGCAGTACACAAAAACATATAAAAAAAGGATCATAAATCACCCAAACCGCCTGGCAAAAATCTTAATGGAAGAAACCCGAACAACTCGCAGACTAAAGCGAAAAATGCCCCAGGACATACTTAAATAAATTCTGTACTATTGTGAAGTAAAGTAGGATGTGACATCTAAGGTCACATACGGAGCAAGACATTATAAATCCCAACCGACATACTACTCAATGTTCCAGCACGGCGACAGATTGTAGTAAAAAAAAAAAAAAAAAAAAATACATGCCACTGCGGTGATAAATCAATTTGATATTTTCTGAAAGCAGCTAGGAGTCTGGACAAGTGCATGGTCAGTGACAAAATTTTGCTTTTGTGCCGGGTGTACTAAGCGCTGCTGCCTGACCTTCCCGTGAGTACAGGCTTAAAGGTATGTGACTTTGATCTGCATTCAACTATCTGTGCATCGGCATACATTTGTGGCAGCCGAAGTATGTATTGGGTTTGGAAGTACCTAAGTTTTATAACTAATTGCTGTTTTCATTGCAATTAATAACTATTGCATTATTTTATTTCATGGAAATGTGTAAGGTAAGTTACATGAAAAGAGTAGAAAATTCAAACAGCGCCATCTATGTAATGGTATTGATACTGTGTTTCTTTCAATAATCATCGAAATAAGCTTCGGGACCCCATTTTGCCGTAATATGCTGCTTGGAGGAACTTATTGAATAGGTGCATGTATTTTTTAATGATCAATTTAAAAACGAACATATTATTTTTACATAAACAGAATGAGAAGTTGGTGCATGTCACGCCATCTATTTAAATCTATGTTGTGTTCGGGCTTTGAAATATTTTGCTACAAATATTTTAATCGTTATGTTCACCAACAAAACAAACAACGAAACGATTTTCGCAATATTATCTTTAAAATGTACCCGGAGCATTGAAACGTGAGTACAAAACGCAAAGAAATCAAATTTCTTTATGTTATGTTGCATGATGTTAGAACAATATACGGTTTTGTGACCACTAGTGCTGTCACAAGCGTACCTACAGATTTTTAAATAGGTTGTTAGTTTGCTGAAAATCGAGAAGTAAAGATATTAGCAATCCGTTTTTCTTTTACATGTTTGAACACTAGCAATTTCAGCCATGCATTATTTTTTTGTTATCAATAGGTGTCACTTCAGATTTCCCGTAAATATTACTACCACTGAGGTTGTTGTTGATTTGATCACCAAGGGATTTTGTGAATATGCTTTTCTTTGAAATTAACTTACTTTCTAACTATTCGCGTTGGTATTTTTTAATGCAAGTGTGAATACAGTTACGGAACGCAAAAAGAAAAATCGTAATAATAGCCGATCTTTAAACATCTTTGGCGGATCAGGGTTGTTTTCACAACTAAATTAAAGTATCAGGTATAAGGGAAAGATATTTGTTTACGTTGAATTCACTTAAGTTTGTGTAATACATTAAATTATTCTTAAATAATATTTTGGTTCATATCATAACAGCAAAATCTAATCTCGATTTTGTAGGGTGAAATATCGATTCGCTGAATCGATTCAGTACTAAATATCGGTTGGAAAATTGTTTATATTTCTTTTTGTGCTTTAAATCGATTCGTCGATTAATCGATAACAAATCGCCATCCCTTGCCCATCTCTATCAGAGATTGACATTAAGTGTCAACATTGGAAAAAGTTTGACGAAACAAAACAAATGACTTGTGATATGATTTTTAACTTATAAGTTACTAGTTATAGACTAGATTATTAATAAATCGATACAAGGTGTGAGTCAATGTGAGGATTAAACTTTTGCTTTGTTCCAAAGACTTGCGATAACTTTCAGTTTAGAGTTATATTGTGGTCAAGATTATTTTCAAACCGGTGTTTAAGTTTAGTGAAATAGTTTGTTGTTAGACTCGATTTGCAACCTTACAACCCGAAAATATCACGAGGATTAACGTGACTATAGCCTAGAGAGTTGGCGTTTAGTTTTGTTGCTACCAACGGTTGAATAAAGGTAAAGTTAATGTCTGTAGTTGTTATATACCGCATCGTAGAGAACTAACCAAATAATAACATGTCATTCTAACGATACCTACAAAAAATAATGATTTAAATTGACTACGGCGAATGAAAGTGCAACTAGACATTTAGATGGTGTCTAGCAGACGTATTTAGGTATTATGAGATGCCCGAGGGCCAATAACTGTTGAAGTTGTGGCTGAAGATGAGATAAATGTTCAATTGGCAACATTTTAATTTACATAGTACAGTTTCTTAGTTTCATGGGTCAGAGAGCTGACGGTGTCAAGAGTTGATTCGGCAATTAAGTTGAAAGTGCATTCTGTGTAGTGAGTTAATTCTAAGTTATTGTGGATTGTGGACACTTGGGTTTTATTTTATTTACTTGGTACAGGAGTCATTTTTTGGAGGAAACTTGGAATGGTTTTCTTGTTCTGCGTTGTTCAACGATGCTTGGCCTCGGTAATCTTGAACATTGTTCAAAAGTTTTAATAATTGTAACATCTCTTTAAAATAAAGGTGTGAATTTGTGAATTGTGTGATTGTGTGGTGTCATGTAGGAAGTCTAGTACCTACATAACTTGAATAATAAATGTGGAATTTAAAGTGTCAGCAATGGTTGTGGTATTCTAACTTTTTGAATGTTCTGTGCTGGTCATTGTGAACATACCTAACGTAATTTTGTGCTATTTGCTTTCTGACCAAGGTGGATAAGATAATGTTAACACAGATGTAAAGTCGGTGACATGCGGTGCATGATTTCATTTTCTTTTTATTTTGCAAAATTGGTAATGTTTGATGATGGTAGTTAGTTGGTAGATTATACCTATCGCACTGAGGGTTTGGTATGAAATCATGAACATAAAATGGAGTTCTTGAAAATGCTTTTGGCTGGGTAAGAAATCCTGAATGTGAGGTTGCTGTTGTATTTTGTACTGAGAATAAAGTATGAAATAACAAATTTTGTTATGGTTTAAAGGTGCTGTTTATGGTTATTGGAGTTCTGAATGGTGGCAACTATGTGTTGAATTAAAGGCTTTGTTTGGTTTATGATGAGTTAGAGAAAAGCTGAAAGAAAAAGTACCCATTGGCGTAACTGAATGTACTATGTTGAAGACTGATTCAAATCAATCTGGCAATGGTGAGGTTGGTGTGTACGGTCAAAGGACTGACTGTACGGTGAGGTGTGTACGGTCAAAGGACTGACTGTACGGTGATGAGTAGTCACTGCGGTGACTGCTGTAACCAAGGAGGGTTACGAGGTGTGAGTGGTCAAAGATGACTGCTGTAACCGAGGAGGGTTACGAGGTGAGTGGTCAAAGATGACTGCTGTAACCGAGATGGGTTACGAGGTGAGTGGTCAAAGATGACTGCTGTAACCGAGATGGGTTACGAGGCCTGGTCAGGATGACTATGGTTGCAGGATGGTCACAGGGTTGGCCATCAGGAGCCACAGCGATTGCTGTGGGACCAAGAAACATTGCTGGATATGTGTGGGGGGGAGCCTGGTCCCTCTGGGGCTTCGGTGACCTGTTGTATGTCTGGGGAAGCCTGGTCTCTCTGGGGCTTCGGTGACCTGTTGTTTAGTGTATGTGGTATGGGTATCTGGCAGTCTTGTTGCTTCGAGAGGACCGGTTGTCTGGGGGAGCCTTGTCCCTCTGGGGCTTCGGTGACCTGTTGTTTAGTGTATGTGGTATGGGTATCTGGCAGTCTTGTTGCTTCGAGAGGACCGGTTGTCTGGGGGAGCCTGGTCCCTCTGGGGCTTCGGTGACCTGTTGTCTGGGGGGAGCCTAGTCCCTCTGGGGCTTCGGTGACCTGTTGTGTGTCTGGGGGAGCCTGGTCCCTCTGGGGCCTCGGTGACCTGTTGTTTGGTGTATGTGGCATGGTATGTTGTGTTGGGCGTTTGGATGGTTTCTGGCACACTTAGTGCTTCGAGACCGAATGGACGCCTGTTGGGAACCTGGTACCTCTGGTGCTTCGGTAACCGTTTAGAGTGTGGTAATATGGTTGTCTAAACGGTGAGGTGGCTGTTTCGATAGTACGAAGATGGTTGTGTACGGTGTACGGTGTGGAGACCTAGATTTATAAGGAGAAAACAAATGAACAGTGTGAAAGCTATGAGAATTCCGTTTTCATGAGTTAAGAAGTACTTGATTTTTGTTATAGGCTGGTAATATAGGGTGTTGATTGAAGGTTTCACGTAGAAGGAAGATGTCACGACCACGTTATTTTTTTTATTTGGTCAGGAGCGGCCGAACTTAACCTATTACTTATTTTTTTATTGTTGTTCTGTCTCTCTGTCTGTTTTTTTTTATTAAAATTGAGTAACGATTTCTCTCGTCGCTCAAACGTGGGGCCGTTTGTCTGTCAGAATGGCCGTGTAGGAGGAAGGTAAATTACTAATAACAATCTAGAACAAAGAAGTATGACGCATTTAAACTTATTAATTCAGTTTTGTTTAATTGGCAACAATTAGCCTACGATTCAATCTCAGTTCGATTTTATTCGATTGACAACACTTTATTTGGCTTATGTCAAAATACTCGATTTTGATTGGATGTTAAAAGCTGTGAACTTTGCCCGAGGTGTTCTTAAACCAATGAAAGCAGGGTAGCCAAGGATAATGGCGACCTGAGCGAGGTCGGCCGCCATATTTGGTCGGAAAAAGTTAGAAAAAGGAACGCGCGGTAGCGCGTTTGCAAAAAGGTTGAAAAACAGAGTTGTGAGAGAAATAATTGAGAAGTAGCCTAAAGTGTGGCGTTATAAACTTGAAAGTGTGTTTTGTTGAGAGAAAGCGAAACGAATAGGTGGCCGAATTTGCTGCTTTGATAAGATTGGAACAAGGACTATCTCCAAATCGGCATAAGTTACCTGCTTTGTAGCATGCATATACCCACGAAAGCCCACAAGATCGAGTGTTTATCCAAGATAGCCCTCCTATTTGCGATATATATATATATCTAATTAACAGTTATAATAACTATGTTAAATTAGAATAATTTATATTAAGTTTAACAAAACATTTATTAGTGAAAAGGTTTATAGTTTTTAAGTAAAATTGTGACTATAACCGCACTTTAAATTTTATATTAAGTTAATTTTATGTTATTTTATGATTTTAAATTAAGCAATATTGAAGTTAACCTATAGTTTGGTTAAATTCTCAAGTATTAAAGCTATTCTAGACACAAAATAAGTAGTTAAATAAGTACTTCAATCAAACTTCATGCTACACGTTGGGCGTACAATTGTAAGGTAGAATTTTCTCCCTTTCTCACCGGCGTGCACAGAGGTAGGTATTCTGCATGAGACTATAGCAGCGATTATTTAACATGAAGTTGCTTGAAGTAAAAGGCACACAGTTTGGTCAACTAATTTTATTCATCGAGCATACAGTCCATTATCACCACTTGTAGATGCTCTAAATATAGGAATAAACAACTCACTTTCAGAAGGAACACATTTTACCATCAATTCACAATACTGGAGATATGATTTCTCAAACAGTACCGTTATCCTGTGTAGCTGTCTTCTAACTTTGGTAAATTATATCATCAGGAGTGTTCGAAACCTTGCTGTAGCTATAATATCTGCTAGTTGACCATTATATATCTTTCTTAAGGTATAATTGTTAAATCTCAAATACTCCTAAGGAGACATTTAGAGGCAGGGCTCTAAATGTCTCCTTAGGAGCTAATACTCACAGCGCCTACTGAACGATTGTTGCTTTCATTTTGACGCTAGCCAACCTTGTCCTTCCCGACATCAAAGATGTTTTTTTTTTGTTTTTTTTTTCAGATTATTAAGTTCACAGGTGCTGTAACGGTTAGGGGCCAGGCAGGTAAATTAAAGTCTCGAAGAGAGGGTAGATATAACAATTTATTAAAAATAATTATTATATAAAATTAACCAGATACCCAGCCGGAGACTGGTGTGAGTTCTTAATATCGAGCGCGTGTTAGGTTCAAGACCGCCGTAAGAAAACCACTATCCTGGTAGTTTCCAGAACGTAGGTGACTGGTGGCAGCCAGGTAGGTAGGTCGATCTTCCTGTCGGTGGGTAGCACGCAGGTTGTCCAGCCACAGCCTTGTAGCAACACCGAAAGGTGTCCGGTATAGGTGAACCCTGGAATATTCCGAATTAGGCATTTAAGAAAATGACCGAATTCGTACCACTGACTGCAACATCCTGACAACCGTCGAACATGGAATCTACGGTGGAAAGCGGTGATCTAGCATCAATTAGCCATCAAGATGAAGCAGTCTAAGCAGCGTGGTACAATTTAAAAGCATGATGAAACATAATTATAACATCTAGTAATGTGAGGTAGATGAAAAAAATAACACAATGATTTTAAGAATTTTTCAAAACAATTATTTCCATTGACTTACTACCACTCACCAATACTACATTGAATAATAAAAATAATGAAGGAAAGGAATGAAGATCATTTAAAAGTAACCGTCATGACCCGTTACACCTATGTTACGGTCATTCGGTGAAACATAAAAGTTAAAATATGGTTTAAATTTAACAATCACCGTTGATACACAAACGCAATTATGTGAATCAACGGTTCAAGTGTCTAAAGTAGACATTATTACAAAACTTACAAATAGCGAGATTTTAACAAGTCATGCAATGATCACTTAATTCTAGATAATATAAGTTTTGCAACACTCACCCTATCTGGGGTTACACTGAGTCTAAATTTATTGTTCACGGTAGCGTGTAGTTAATAAAAGTAGTTATAATAAAAATGTGTCGTACAAGGTCACTATGTGAAGGTGACAGAGGTACATGTCCACTATGCAGACACTGTCTCTCCGCTGCTACGTAGTGCCAAGTGACTGCCGGTCGAGACTGTTCCACGAACCGCAGGAAGTCCGCGAGCGTTAGTGATACCGTACTCAGAGGGAAATCAACTACCAACATTCAACAAACCAGTTCCGTGCGCGGAGTTTGCGACAGTATTTGCTTGTTCATTATAGTGTTGCTAGTTTAAAATATCAGCCGCAAGCGCAAATAGGTTTTAATTATTTTTCTATTAATGCTACCCAGGTTCTGATGTGTTAGCAACCACGTACAACGTTACAGTACCCCCCTTGTTAGCGTAGGATTTTTCCTAAATAAAATCCGCCTCTACTGCTTCTGAAGTCACTTGATTAACGTTGCTCATTCATTCTTTCTCTTTCATTCGTCACTCTTCATTCATTCATCATTCGATCGGCAGCAACACTTTAGTTCCTGTGTTTCCGCATTCTAATATTCGAAGTGTCCCGTTTAAAATTCAGCACAAAACACTCCCGCGAATCAAGTGTAGGTTTTGTTTTTAATTAATATTGAAAGAACAGGGAAGTCTACACATAACCAATTCTTTATTGATAATAATATAACTAGGATGCTAATGATTCACGCTTATTTAGAGTTGAACTACTCTATAGAATACCTATGGTGTAGGGCCATTGGTATGGGGAAAAGAAATCAATGGGGTAGAGCCATGATCGCTTTCATACTATGGTTGTAGGACCGATAGTAAAAATAGTTCTATTGGAATTAATGTTATTATCAATCATCTTCCTATTTATACTGTTTGTTCTTAATAATAATATAATGAAATGAATAATAATACAAGCAGTTAGAATTTGGTTATATGTAGGTAGACGGTTTTAGCAGTACGTACGTTTGGGTTGATTGTTTGATTAAATTTATTAGTTTATAAGTATTATTTAGTTTTAATTAGTTTTTGATAGAATGAACATGGTTGGGTAGTTATAGTCAATGATTTGTATTGAGCTGTTTTTTATCATTTTGTTTGTATTTTTATTTTTAGTATTAAGTTTTAGCATTTAGTCCTTGTAATTGGTTAACTTGATATCTTTAATATGCCATTGGCCGATAGATTTGCCCGATGTATCTGCCAATTCGTATACTAATGGAGATTTTTTTCCAATTATTTGGCATTTAATAAATTTGGGAGCCAACTTCTTAGTAAAATATTTATCTTTGTCACTTTGATAGAAGGTTCGCTTCCATACGACATCACCTATATTGAACTCTGCTGGTTTCCTACGTAAATTGTATGTCTGTCTGTTTCTGGCATGTGCCTGGATAAGCGCTGCTTGCACCTTATTAAAGATAGAAGATAGATACCCTAGGTTTTCTGCATACCAATCGCGAGGTACAAAAACAAGATCTTCATTGCTTTCTGTATTGATATACTGTGAACCACACGTAACCAGTTCACGTCCGTATACAAGAAATGACGGAGTATAGCCGGTTGCTTCGTTTACAGAACTATTTATGGCAAATTGAATCTTTGGTACTAGTAGATCCCAGACACGTTGATCGTCTGCAATAAATGTTGAAATTGCAGTCATTATCGTTTTATTGTAACGTTCAACTGTGTTGATGTGAGGTGAGTATTTTGGAGTAAAATATAAATTGGGAACCTTATATCTGATAATCATATTTTTGAGTGTAGCGCTAACAAACTGTTTTCCATTATCAAGTATAATAGTAGAGGGAATCCCATGTACCAGAAATACGTTTTCTTCTAGGATTCTAGTAACGATTTCCGCGGTAGCTCGCTTGATAGGAAATATTATGCAATATTTAGTAAAACAGCACGTAACGACGAATATATAGCAATTTTGCTTCCTTGAAGGTGGTAAAGGTCCGACTAGATCTATACTTATCGTTTGGAATGGCCTAGAACATACTTTAGGCTCGCCCATTTTGCCTAAAGGGGCATGGGTTTGATGCTTATGAGCTATGCACGCATCGCAAGCTATAATAAATTTCTGAATGTCCGCGTGCATGCCTGGCCAGTAATAACATAAGGAAAGTCGTTTATATGTTTTAAAAACACCTAAATGCCCTGCAGAAGGTTCGGAGTGGTTCTTTTCTATTAAGGTACTGCGGTATTCCGCAGGTACTACTTCCTTCCATTCAAATTCTCTACGCAATGGACACATAGTTTTCATGTACCTATATAACTTCCCGTTTTTAATTATATAGTTAGGAAACGAGGTAGGAGAAGACTGACAACCATTAAAGATGTTGAGGTACCACGCATCAGTAGTTTGCGTATTAATGGGTAGACTATCAACAGCGGTAATAGGTACAGAACGTGAAAGCAAATCTGGAACTACGTTTTCAGTACCACGGCGGTGTCTTATTTCGAAATTATACGCTGATAGTCGTACACCCCAGCGTGCTAAACGACCTGTAGGGTTATTCAATTTCAAAAACCATTTGAGCGCAGAATGGTCCGTGTAAACGATAAATTTCTGTCCGTTTTCAACATAACAGCGCCAATGCTCAACTGCCACTAGAACAGCAAGAGCTTCACGCTCGGTAGTACTGTAGTTGCGCTCTTGGTTGGACAAAGACTTGCTCATGTAGGCTATGACTCTTTCTTCACCATTAATATTTTGTGTCAATACGCCACCAATACCGTAGTCACTCGCGTCGGTGTGAATTTCAAACGGTTTAGAATAATCGGGGCAAGAGAGTACTGATGCTGAAACTAAACATTCTTTTAATTTATTATAAGCTGTATCAGATTCTTTAGACCACACAAACGATGGTGCTTTTTTGCCTTGTGAGGTAAGTTTGTTCAGTGGTGAAGCCAAGGAACTAAAATTTGGTATAAACCTGCGATACCAAGAGGCTGCGCCCAAGAATCGACGAACTTCTTTTCTATTAACGGGGGTAGGATAATTCTTAATAGCGTCTACTTTTTCTGGGTCAGCATGTAAGCCATTAGCATCGACTATATAGCCCAAATATTTTAGTTTTTCACGAAAAAATTGACTTTTTTTAAAATTTATAGTTAAGTTTGCTAGTTTTAGTTTATTTAATACAAGAAGTAGTAGTGAAATATGTTGCTCGAAAGTAGATGACACAATTATAATGTCGTCAACAAATACAAAAACGCGATGTTCAAATTCTGGTCCATAGAACAAAATATCAACTAAACGTTGTTGTGTGGCTGGTGCATTAGTGAGACCAAATGGCATAGATTTGAACTGGTAAGTACCACGGGTTGGTATGTAGAACGCGGTCTTGCACCTGTCCTGCTCATTGATTAAAATTTGCCAAAAACTTTTAGATAGATCTAAACTGGTTAAATATTTAGCGTCGCGTAAATTATCAAGTATTTCAGAGATATAAGGTAAATTATAAGCATCTTTCTTTGTGACGGCGTTTAGTTTTCTGCTATCTAAGCAAAACCTAAGCTCACCAGTTTTTTTAGGAGTGAGCAGTACAGGTGACGACCATGGACTCTCGGTAGGTTCAACTACATCATCCTCTAGCATCTCATCTAGTTGATTCACTAATATTCGTTGCTTCTCTGGAGACATTCTATAATACCGTTGACGAATGGGGGCTGCTTCTCCAGTGTCTATGGTATGCTTAATTAGAGAAGTACGGCCAAGACCTCGTACTTCGTATGATATTTCTCGGAACTGTGAAATTATATTATCTGCTGTAATCCTTTGGTCTTGTGATAAATGATCATACGACTGTAGATGTTCTGAGCAATCTGGCTTCAGTTCAGCTAACTGAGCTTCTGATTGATTTAAAAAAAGAATAGTGTTTAAGTGAGTAGGAAATAGACTGAACTTTCGCCAAAAGTCCATGCCTAAGATTAATGAATTTTTTATTTCCGGTATGATATGGACATTTAAATTATGGATTTGATTGTCTAATGTAAAAGGCATTGAAATAAAACCCAAGGAAGAAAGTCTTTGTCCACCCGCTGCAACAAATGTCATAGGTTGACTGTTGTTCGATTTGCATTTTGATGAAACGAAACTCTTATGGAAGTCGTTTCCCATTATAGTAACGGCAGAACCTGTGTCAAGTAACCCAATGACAGGTTTATTGTTAACACTAACTGAGACATAAGGCCGTGTGTAATCTATACTAGTATCACGGATTGAAGAAACAGAATAGCATGAAAAGAATTTTGAAACAGTATTTAACCAACTTTCCCAATCATTTCTATCGAAATGACTTGTACCATTACTGTTTCCGCAACCCAACCCACTTAGTTTTTTGTCGTGTTAGTGTGACAATTAGAACATTCTGGAAATTTCACACCTTCCTTTCTACATTTAAAGCAGATAAGGAAATGTGGTTGTTTACATGATCCCAATGAATGTGATTTAGATCTACACCTAGGACAATATACGGGTTTGTTCTTATCCTTAGACGCATGGGCTATTTCATTGACGTGTAAATTGGTATTAGTTTCGCTAGTATTTTTGTTTTTGTGGTTATTATTATCGTAATGATTTTAGAGTAGTTTGATTTAAAATTAAAATGAGTATTTTTATAGTTACTAGAATGTCCTGGTTGTTGTTTATACGCGAATTCTGGTGCTAAGGTTTCGGCAGTGTCTTTAGGCGGTTCGCGAAACTGTTTGAGCCTAGTTTGTATGTTTTCGTAGTTTCTACATAGTTTTTGTAGACTACTTATATCAGAAATATCTGCAGAGGACGCGAGTGTACTTGCATAGCAAGGTCGAATGTTGTGCAATAATATCTCCAGTTGATCTTTTTCGGTCAACTGTCTATCCAAACGAGAAAACATGCCACGCATAATTGAAATGTAAATAATTATATTTTCATGTTCACCCTGAGTGCGTGCTCTTATTTCGGATAAAAATTTGTAGTCGAAATCACTTTGGCTAAAATCTTGTTTAAGCAAAGCAACTATGTCATCCCAAGTACTAGCCCGATCCCTAACACATCTGAACCAGTGTAGAGCATCGTCTGTAAATATCTCATATGCAAAGGAGACCATTTGTTCACGAGGTATTGCTCTGCTCAAAATAAATTCTTCTACCCTCTGAATAAAGGCTCGGACGCAAGTTTTTCCTGAGAATTTTAGTTTGCCAATCTCTGAAAACAGCCTACGCTCGCAACTGACAGCAACATTAACTGGGTTTGTTTCATGTACTGGTTCTGGTTGAGTAGACACCAGAGGTTGAGTGATCATAGCAGTTTGTGGCCTAAGCATGGTCATATCCTTATATTGGGTATTGAAGTTGGACAAGCAAATTTTATAGACTTCCGCTACATCTCCGGCTGCGTAATTAATTCGATTTAGCCGATGATATACGTGATGCAATAAGGTTTCGGTGCGAATGTACAAATTTTTTTCAAATTTAGATTTAAGGGTAATTATACTATTATGCGACTTTAACAGGGACTCTTTGACCGCTTTTAGGTCTTCAGTTGGATCTAAATGTGATTCTAAAATATCTTCAGAAGGGAGGGTAGTTGACAACTTTACAATTTGTTTTCGCAGCACGTTTACGGAATCGGCACTTACTCCGCCTCGAACCGCTACTTCGTATTCTAGTTCCGCCTTTTGTAACGATAAAAATTTTATGTGATAGGACATTTTCGATATGTTTCAAAAGTAAACGAAAAAATAATGGTTCAATTCTCAATTTACCCGAGAGGTGTGTGTTGCAAAATTCTCATAAACAAAACATAAATAGTTTTACACAGTAACAGAACAAAATCAAATACTCAAGCTACCAAAACGTGCATTAGAAAAATAATTGTGGGTAGTTTAAAATTTTTACAGTATAATAATATCAAAATGATACCTTAGATAAGGAAGAAATATCACTTTTGGCAGCTTGTAATCATGGTATTTACACTAACACTACTGAAATAGACAGCCAGCACCAAGAAAACTAAAATAATGCCTAGCAGAAAAGAACTAAACACGGCTCGATATCTACCACTAGTATGGGCGCCACTGTAACGGTTAGGGGCCAGGCAGGTAAATTAAAGTCTCGAAGAGAGGGTAGATATAACAATTTATTAAAAATAATTATTATATAAAATTAACCAGAAACCCAGCCGGAGACTGGTGTGAGTTCTTAATATCGAGCGCGTGTTAGGTTCAAGACCGCCGTAAGAAAACCACTATCCTGGTAGTTTCCAGAACGTAGGTGACTGGTGGCAGCCAGGTAGGTAGGTCGATCTTCCTGTCGGTGGGTAGCACGCAGGTTGTCCAGCCACAGCCTTGTAGCAACACCGAAAGGTGTCCGGTATAGGTGAACCCTGGAATATTCCGAATTAGGCATTTAAGAAAATGACCGAATTCGTACCACTGACTGCAACATCCTGACAACCGTCGAACATGGAATCTACGGTGGAAAGCGGTGATCTAGCATCAATTAGCCATCAAGATGAAGCAGTCTAAGCAGCGTGGTACAATTTAAAAGCATGATGAAACATAATTATAACATCTAGTAATGTGAGGTAGATGAAAAAAATAACACAATGATTTTAAGAATTTTTCAAAACAATTATTTCCATTGACTTACTACCACTCACCAATACTACATTGAATAATAAAAATAATGAAGGAAAGGAATGAAGATCATTTAAAAGTAACCGTCATGACCCGTTACACCTATGTTACGGTCATTCGGTGAAACATAAAAGTTAAAATATGGTTTAAATTTAACAATCACCGTTGATACACAAACGCAATTATGTGAATCAACGGTTCAAGTGTCTAAAGTAGACATTATTACAAAACTTACAAATAGCGAGATTTTAACAAGTCATGCAATGATCACTTAATTCTAGATAATATAAGTTTTGCAACACTCACCCTATCTGGGGTTACACTGAGTCTAAATTTATTGTTCACGGTAGCGTGTAGTTAATAAAAGTAGTTATAATAAAAATGTGTCGTACAAGGTCACTATGTGAAGGTGACAGAGGTACATGTCCACTATGCAGACACTGTCTCTCCGCTGCTACGTAGTGCCAAGTGACTGCCGGTCGAGACTGTTCCACGAACCGCAGGAAGTCCCTGCACAAGTCCGAGGCCATGTGTTTTCATGGTCCTCGGAACGCGCCACCGCCGGGTTCCCAAATAACGGTTGGAGGGGTTCACATCGGCGTCGGGTCGACGATGAAGTACCTGGGACTCGTTCTCGACAGCCGGTGGAATTTCGTGGAGCATTTCCGACGTTTGGCTCCCAGACTGGAACGGGCCGGGGCTGCCCTCAAGCGGCTCCTGCCCAATCTGGGGGGTCCAAACGCCTCCTTCCGGCGGCTCTACGCGGGGGTCGTGCGGTCCATGGCTCTTTATGGAGCCCCGGTGTGGGCGCGTTCCCTGAGACGGCGACCAGTCCGCCGGTTGAACGCGTCCCAAAGGGTCATGGCCATCCGGCTGGTCCGGGGATACCGCACGGTCTCTGGTGAGGCGGCGAGCCTCCTTGCTGGATTGCCGCCATGGGATCTGGAGGCAAAAGTCCTCGCGCACATTTGGGAATGGCGCGAGGAGGCGAAACGCCGGGGCGAAACTCCGTGGCCGCGACAAATCGCGGCTCGGCGGACAGAGCTCCGGCAAGATCTCATGGCGACATGGAGAGAGCGACTGTCGCAACCCAGCGCTGGGCACGCCACAATTGCGGCGATAAGGCCCCTCTTTGAGGAGTGGCTTGAGAGGCGCCACGGCGTCCTCACCTTCCGCCTGACGCAGGTCCTCACCGGACACGGCTGTTTCGGGAGGTTCCTGTTCAGGATTAGGCGGGAGGAAACGCCCGGGTGTCACCATTGTGTGGATCGCCCGGAGGACACGGTGGAGCATACGGTGGAGGTCTGCCCTGCTTGGGCTGGGCACCGCCGTGTCCTCGTGGAGGCGATCGGCGGTGGCAACCTCTCGCGTCCGGCCCTGGTTCAGGCCATGTTACGGAGCGAGAGGGCATGGGAAGCTGTCTCCGCCTTCTGCGAAGCAGTAATGCTCGCGAAGGAGGAGGCGGAACGCGTGAGGGAGACGCAACGGAGACGTCCTCACGCTCCTAGCCACCGCAGGAGACGCCCTGGGCGTCGGGAGTCGCAAGCCGATTCCCGGCCACCGTAGGCGCGGGCTTGCGGACGGCGAGTAATGGGTAGCTCGCCGTCCGATAAGGACCATTTTTTTTTTTTTTTTTTTTTTTTTTCCGGGTTGGAAAATCCTCATTGGATGTCCTCCGCCCTGGGGTGGCGGAGGGGTCTGTCAGACTCCTACTGACTAAAAACCACCCCGGTGTTCCATCTCACACCTACGCTGGGGGTCGCGGGAACAACGATACTTCCGCAACCCCCGGCTAGTGCCGGCCCGCCTTCGCGGGCCTCGATCTTGGGTCGGGGGGGAAGTGAGGTGTTAGACTTCCCCCGAGACGTCTAAGAGGGGCGCGCGTGGAACACAACGCGCCGCCACCTCGGGTCCTGATGTGTGGTGACGGACGTCCCCAAGTCCGTCACCCCTGGACCCATTTAGGGGGGCTGGAAGAGGGCGTTATCCGCCCTCCGCCGACGCCCGGCGCGTCTGCTGCGGATCGGGTGAGCGGATGAAACCTCCCTCTCCCTCTCCGCAGCCTCCTTCTGCGAGACGACTGTTTCGCAGAAGGATACCACCGCGTTCCAGGACTCTTCGCTGCCGACCATAGACTCGATTACGGCCGGCAGCGACAGGTCACTGCCTACTTCAGAGATGAGGGCACGGCGTGGCTCCTCCCAAGCGGCACACTCTGCCAGCGTATGCCACGCCGTGTCCTCCCGGCAGTCGACGCAGTGGTGACACCGGGCGTCCGGCTCCCTGTTTATGCGACACAGGTACTTCCCGAAGCAACCATGCCCCGAGAGCACCTGCGTCACCCGAAACGACAGGGAGCCGTGCCTTCTCCCGAGCCAGCGCTCGAGCACTGGCCGGACCGCCTCGATGGTAATGAGGCCGGCGGTAGGGCGTGAAAGCCTGTCCCGCCATTTCGCCACCAGGACCTCGTGGAGCTGAGACCGACGCAACTCCATATGTCGCTGCATCGGCCCTTCGCCCCGCGCCCGCGCTTCTTCGCGCCACCGGTACAGTGACGCGAGTACTTTCGCCTCCAGGTCCCAGGGCGGGGATCCGGCCAGTGCACAAGCCGCCTCGTAGGAGATCGTGCGATACCCCCTTATGACTCTGACGGCCATCGCTCTCTGCGGCTTTCGCAAAACAGCGATGCTGCCGGCCGTCAGTCGACGGCGCGTTGTGTTCCACGCGCGCCTCAAAGAGATGTCAGCAGAACTGACGGGGTCCGCGAAGGCCGATGCCTGTCTGGGTCGCGGATAAATTTGAAAAAGAGTTACCGCGGCCCTGGCTCAAGCAACTGAAGGAACACGGGTGGGTTTTAGTCAGTAAAAGTCTGACACGCCCTCCCGCCTCACCCAGAGCGGGAGAAGTCATAGGATGTGTTAGCAACCACGTACAACGTTACAGTGCTAGTGACCTCAAGTGCACCCTTGTAAAAGAATTGACAGTCACGTCAACCACAGACCCTGAACGTTTTATTTTAAACCATCGACGCATTTACTAAAGTATCCTTTATGTAACTAATTTGAAAAGAATTTAATAATTTATTATTTTGTATGTTCAATTTGTGTGTTTATTTAATTAAATGATTTCACACAAATAGGATATATCTTATCTATTCGTTCATCAATGCCATACATATGTCAGCGCCATCTAGTACCCAAATGATCAAACAATCAAGTAGTGACACACCTAATCGAACTTGTTTGGCAAAAAAGAGGCAGATGTCGCTAACATACATAGTGTGAACAAAATTCACTTGTTACAAGTTGGATTGAAAAACTGCAATAATGAACTAATATATTATATTATTACCATTTTTCACTTTGAGTAATGCAAGGAGGTGGACTAGTTAACAGGATAATTAATAATCTACCATTCGAAGTTCATTTGCCAGGATACAATTATTGCGGAACAGGAGCCAAACTTCAAAACGTTTAGTGCGAGGTGACCGAAGTGTAAATAAGCTAGACGAAGCTTGCATGCAGCACGACATTGCAAACTTATCAAATCGTCACAAAGCCGATTTACAACTACTTAAGGCGCAAGTATGCCCCAATGGCCTTGAGCATCCCGGCGAAGGTAAACTCACACACCGGCATGGCTCACGCACACATAGTGCGCACGGACTGTGATCAAAGAATATACGCGGACGCAGATGCGACTAGCTCGGTGGTATTTTGCCTACGATTCCGTAAATATATAATACGTATACTTTTTACTAGACATATCAAAATAGTTTAGATTAACCTCTTGATTACCGGGAACGCATTCTACCGGTTAAAACCTACTTCCGTACAGATGTTTTAAGTTATTATATTTGTAAATATATATACTAAGTAGATAATTTCAAAATAATTATCTTAAAAAAAAACAACTCAAACTGGAATGGTAACAATAAAGCATAAAGTCAAATACATTTATCTAGTTAAATCCGCTTTCAAATTATTTTTATCATGAGCGATTCAGCTTTTAACAGTTACATTTTCATCCCACCCTCAAAACTTTAGAAATGATTTCGAGCATTTTCTTGAGAATAAATTTCCTCATTTACATAGATTTAGACAGTGAATAGTTCCGTAGTCGTACAAATATTTACGGAGGAACAGGTACAGGATTGATTTTATCAACAAAAATTTAACCATATTGGTATTTCATAGAATTTCTCGAAAAATTGTAATAAGTATAGTTAGTTCTGTGGTTGTTACTAGAAACATCCCATGCCTCACAAACGAAACACATTAATCTTTTAAATAATGGGTAACAAAGAAAAGTACCTCACTTGCTGAAGTGCATTTTGTTGCAGAAATACGTGTGACGTCATTTAATCATGAACTTTCACTTTTTAAGCACAATGGTTTGCTACAAAATACATACATACATACATAAACTCACGCCTTTTTCCCATGGGGTGAAATTCGTCATATTTATTATGTCATATTTATTAAGCATCTCCCAACAAATGTCTAAGTACCTACCTAAACTATTATTGTGTTGTCAAATACCTACAATTGTTAGAGTACCCACCTGAGTACATATTGTTGTGTGTACAGGAAATAACTCTAAACTTACATATAAGCCATAGTGATGATATTCCTATAAAATATTACGTAATTTATAATGATCATTGTGATGTATCCTGGATTTTATATTGCTTTTTTAATCTTTTAAGTCCTTTGAGACAATTAGTACAAGACTGTCAGTTAGTATCAATATTCTTTCGAATAGTGATTAAGAGTGACTAAATAGGCGATATTCAATTTCTTAACTGTCTTGATACGTTTTAAAAAGGTTTCATTACTCAAGAATTGATTTTTGACCTAATTGTGAGATTATTTATAGAAATGTAGAAAATGGTGGAGACATTTGACAGATCGACTCGTTACTATAAATAGTGTGTAATTCGTTAGTTGACACACTCCCCCCCGCAGCCTTATTATCTGAAAGATAGTTGAGCGAGCCGTACATCACTACACGCGCCTCGTTCATACAAAAATACTCCACATATATACATATGCAGTGTATATAATGTACTAAGTTAATATAGACATTATGTACACTGTATATACATAACCATACATACATAACTCCACATGCATCCTATTCACATAACAAGTATAAGCCGCGCGCGGTGCGTGCTTCGTTATATACATGAGCGGTGTTACACAATAACAATACCGCTCAAACACACATAACGGTCTCTTAGCCTGGGACGTGACTGGCTAGCTCTGGAAGCGTGTCAGGCGGAGGCCTACATCTTCAGATGGGCGCGTCAACAAAGTCAGTACCTATTCGCCGACTATTTTTCGTGCGGCCTCTATATGGTTCGCCTATAGTCTCACCGCGCGGGAATGTGTCGCATAGGTACTGTGCAACATCGGCGCTGCAAGGCGGCGTCGCGACGCTCCCACTGTAATAATGCACCCACACTAATAGTAGGCTGTGTATACACGCCTACTAACATTTTTATGCCATGATGGCAAACCTAATGGACTCGTGCCCGTTGTAACGGACACGCAACGAAACCACGGAACAAAGGCATAGCCTATAATCCGCCCGCCACGTCCCCTGACGGGGACGTAGCGATCATCTATCTGTTGTTGACACACTTTTGTTGTGAACTACAAGCCAGTACCACCAGTTGTGTGACCAGTTGTTATGTTTGTGATAGTATTTCCTGAATTGTTATATTTTGTAAAATATGGACTACACAAGCTTCAAGTAAGTTATTTGATATTATAACTTGATTAAAACTAAAACATACCTTAGGATTAAGAAATTATAATAAAATATGTAAACTATGAAATGTATAAAAGCTTTTGTTGCAAGATACAATTGTTGGATATTTATTACAAAAATAAAAAAATAATTACATAACTAATTTAAGAATTCAAATATTAAAAAACAACAGATTCTATAAATAAAAAATAAAAAAAAATATAGTTACTAGAGAAAGATAGACTTTAGATTATAATAAATAGATATAAGAAATAATTTGATTATAGATACTTAGAAATACATTATAATATGTACATTCATAGATAGATACTGCAAAATCTACGGGAAATAAAAGGCTTTTTTATTTTATTTTATTTTTATTGCTAATGGTTGTGTTGAAAGTCTATTTCATGTTGTGGCCTTTATTCATAATAATGTTAAATTGATTTAAGGGCTAGTCATCCTTGTTGTTTTGATTATGTAACATTGTGAAATGTTACAAGATTCATCATATAATGGCCATAATATAATTAGATGTTTATTGTAATAAACGATATTTATATGGTTGTAAAATATATAAAAGATAAATACTTTTACATTCATAGTTGCTTCCGTGGAGTTTCTTGCCCTTCTTCTCCACGAGAATTAGTTTAGCGAACGGGCGCTAAGCTTAAAAGCAAAAAAGAAAAACATTTAAAAATATAAAAAATAGTAGCCCACCGGTATCGGGAACAGGGTCCAAGCTACCGGTGGTCAGGGCTTCTGAGAGAGGAACCTTCTAACGATACGCGCCGTGTCCAGGAGTACCGCTTTCTGGATCAAGCCCTTGATCCAGCTGCCCAACGAGAGCCTCCTCAGATGTTCGTCGAGGCACAATGATTGCTGTATTCACGTCCCACATGTCGACAACCTCGCGAGCCAGATCAAGATACTTGCTTTTCTTATCTAGAAAGAAAGAAAGAAAAAAGAAAGAAAAATTGTTTATTCTGCACAAACTAAACGCACAATACAAAATAAAGAGTGGCATTCACTATAGGTACAAATTAGCCAAAAGCCTCGTATTTAAAACGATTTTTTTGTCTCTTGCTTAATGAGAACAATACACTTCTATATCTGTGGGTGAGAGGCCAAAGACAATTTACTTGCGTAATATGTTTCGACATTACCAAATAAAAACAAACATAAACGAAATGCAGATTACTGAGTGGAAAATTATCCATCTTTGACACAAGCTTTCAACAAGAACAAATAGGCTGTGCGTCGCATCTGTGCAAGAATAGGTCATTGCTCAGCTTAATGCCGTGACTTCAGACGAACCTATCGTAAACAGCGCTGATTTTCAGCAAAAACCACGCGAATGTCCTAATGACGTCCCCCCATGTGAAAATACTATAACTGGTAAGCAAAATTTCGTACAAAAATGAGTGTGACTGAACCGACTGAACATGTTGAAAGTAAGTACAAGAACTAAAATAAAAAATATACATCAAAATCTCATTATAAGCTATATACTTATGTCTGTATTTATGCGTTACATAATAAAATAAAAGATAAATAAACTGAGAGGTATAATAATTACCTACACTGAAAATAAAAATAAAATACCATGGTGTGTGTATTCCTAAATCTAATTTAATTATCATTATGTCTTATGCTTAAAAGTGATTATAATAAAATTGAATCTATCCCACCCAGATAATGTAGCTTCAGAAAAACAGCAAACACGCCCCAGATGACCGATGAATACCATTCCTGTGTCAGTGACACAAGACTGGGCCCAAACTGGAGGGAATCAGACAGGCTACTCACACTGCTGGAAAACCACCACCAATCATTGTCCGTAGGCCATGACCCTCAAGGTAAGACCGAAAAGAGCAGCTATTGACACTGGTTCCAGTTCTCAAATCATGTGGTTTGCTGTATCTGCATGAAATAATTCTTTAAAATACTCAAAAAATGCCTTTTTGTTCTCAGGACTCTTACTGGTGGAGGGAGGTTATTCCAACAATGCGTGGCAGCATATCTGAAACTTCCCCTGAATGCTGCGGTCCTATGTGTCTCAGTACAAAGAGGTTCGGTAGAAAAACGTGGTTCGTATTTGCTCTGCCTCCAACTCAACTTCTCAAACAGATAGTGTGACTTTTGTGTTGTCACCACTCCAAAAAGTAAACTAGCCATATGTAATTTTCTTCTTGCAGCCATTTTTTAAATATTATTTTCGTTTATATAAGGAATGACATGACTTCTACTAGGTATCTTTACACAGAACCGTGTACATGCGTTTTGTATGCGTTGTATCAGCTTTTCTGTTCTTGCTAACAGGCACGGGCCATACACGGTATCACAGTAATTAAGTCTTGATAAAATTAGACTATCCACTAACTGTTTACGTAGCTCAACACTCAGGTAGTCTCTAATGGAATATAGAAGTTTCAATCTATAAAAACAATTCCTCATAGCGTTACTGATATGTTTCTCTTCTTTCGATTTCAGCGGGTTCAATACCAGTGAGTTGTTATCTGACCATACCACAACTCTTTGAAGATCGTCATTGATTTTTCCCACTGCCTCTAATGTATCTGCTGGTTTAAAATTAATATATAATTGGATGTCATCCGCATACATATGATACCTGCAATGCTGGAATGACTTAGTAATGTCTGTTCTGTAAAGGATATACAAAAGGGGCCCCAAAATTGATCCCTGGGGTACCCCACGTGGCACCCGACGAGGGGGGGATGACATTTTAGATCCATCCTCCTTCTGGACTTCCACGAGCTGTGACATATTTTGCAAGCAGCTAGCGAACTACTGTATTGTTTTCGTTGAAAAACCATAATAGGCCAACTTGGAAGGTAACAGGGTGATGATAGACCGATCCCAATACAACGTGACATTGACATTCTCGAGAACTGGGTCGGGCTCATACCTATAGTAAGGCACTTCCAATTCCACAAGCTGATGGATAATCCTGGCTACAAGGTTGTGTCTATGCAAATAGTCTCCGTTAGCCAGACTAGAACAACCGGAGGTAATGTGACGGATGGATTCCCCAGGCCGGTGACATACCCGACAGATGTCAACCGTGCCATCTTTCACAATGTATTGCCGGTAGTTGTTCGTCATCATAACTTCGTCCATAATCGCAAAGACAAAACCTTCGGTTTCCTCAAAAAGGTCACCAAATCGCAACCAGGCCACGGACGCCAAAAAATCTACATCGGGCCCATGTAGAACCCGGTAGAAGCGTCCGTGAAGCTCCTTGCTCTGCCATAACTCCATGCGGTCATTAGTATCTAATACTATAGGTTTGCACCAGTTCTCGTTAGCCAAGGAGAGTGGGGTAAGGCCCTTGTCCACTGCTACCACATCTCGATGCCTACCCACGTCAGCGGCCTGGAAGCATTCCCTAAGACTGCATACCTCGCGGTTGTGTAGGGTCTTAGCATTTAAAAAGCCACGGCCCCCGCTCTTCCGAAGGATATACAGTCTCATAACCGATGACCGTGGGTGATGCATACGATTTGCGGTAAGTAATGTGCGGACTCTTCTATACAGGGCGTCAAGTTCTGTCCGAGTCCATTTGAGTATGCCAAAAGAGTACATCAAAACCGGCGTGACCCAGCCGTTGAAGGCGCGCACCTTGTTCCCGCCTAAGAAGACTATTTAGTACTTTTTTCAGGCGGCCAAAGTAGCGTTCCTTCAACGATTGTTTCACGTCAGTAACATTGATGCCTAGTGCTTCCGACATACCCAAATACTTCTAAGTCTCCGTTGAGGAAAGGGATCTAAGATGTATGGAGTCCGAAAGTTGTATTCCCACGGATTCCATAATCTCCCCTCGCTTTACATGCATGACTGCACATTTGTCCACACCAAATTCCATCCTGATGGCGTCACTGAAGGTTTCTGTTACCTTCAGTAGCTTCATCAGTTGCAAGTTGTTGGAGGCAAAGAGCTTCAGGTCATCCATGTAAAGGAGGTGTGATATAACCTGACCACCTCTCCTCAACCGATAGCCCAGGCCTGAACCCTCCAGCAGTGTACTGAGAGGGTTAAGGGCTAAACAAAACCACAGAGGACTCAGACTGTCGCCCTGAAATATACCACGATCAATCCTTATAGGTTCACTGTTTTCCTGAATCTGTCGACATCCTGGATAGTGAAGGACCGACCTCCACTGTCCCATACATGACGTCAGGAAGGCGCGCAGAGTTGTATCAATTTTATACAATTCCAGCACCCTCATGAGCCATGTATGTGGCACTGAGTCATAGGCCTTCTTGTAATTTATCCAACATGTGGCTAGATCCTTGCGGGAACGGCGAACCTGTTGGCTAATGGCAATGTCTATGAGGAGCAGCTCCTTAGTACCGCGGGACCCGTTCCTACATCCATTCTGAGAAGCAGACATGATGGCGTTATTGTCAATATGTTGATTAATTTTCGCTCTCAGAATGGATGTAAGAACTTTATAGACCGTCGGTAAACACGTTATCGGTCTATAATTTTTAGGTTTCGCAGTACTAACCAATTTATAGAGCAGGTGGGTTATTCCTGTCGTTAGGAACTGGGGCAGTGACCCTGACTCTAAAGCAGACTGGAACTAAGGTGCCAAACGAGCGTGCAACCTTTGGAACCATTTAATCCAAAAGTTTTGCAGTCCGTCTGGCTCTGGAGATTTCCAGTTGGGCAACGGACGGACTGCACGAGCCACATCTTGGGGGCTGATGGTAATTGCCCCCATTTGTGGTATCGGATCGCACGCTTGCTCAACCTCCCGAGTCCAGTCCCCCTTGGTATGACTGACAGGCACCGACCAGATATCGCGCCAAAACGAACACATGGCGTCATTATCTGGTAGACGCATATCAGTCACACCTTGTTCGGGTCGCTCCCAAGCCCTATAAAGCCACCTTTCGTTGCTCCGGAATGTGCGATTCTGAGTGTATCGCTCCACTCGCCGCTTGTACCGACGAATACGGCTTGCCCATGCATAGATCTTCTGCTTCAGGATTTCGATACGCTCTGTGACGCGGGCTAGATAATCTCGAGAACTGATATCAGTCCCCGAGAATGCCCGCCTCATAAAGCGCCTCACAAAGCGCATCACTCTAGGGCGAGTGTTGCCCTCCCTGAAGCAGATAAGCTTGCCGATGAGCGCTCTAGCCTCACAGATACGACGCTCAATCCTGCACTGCCAAGCTGGTATAGCTGGTCCGTGTAGCTCTATCAGTTTTGGAAAATTTGACGTTAGCTACACGACATGCCGCTGCAGCCGCACAGTACAAGATTGAGTGGGTATCGGCAAGGTCTTTGCTGCTATCAAAAACATTTGATAGCTGCGAATCTAGAGCACACACCAGCGCCCTATTTTTCTTATGCATGGGCAGACGAGGTAATAGAGGTCTAAGCTCAGGATGTGTGGAACGATACTCTCGGAATGCACACTCCAAAGCGCTCCTCAATCGTTCATTGCATTGGATATTCACGGATATAGCCCCGTCGTCGTCATGCTCTCCAACATGGTCAGGTCGCGGTGAAACACTTGGTTGCATTTGCACCGCGGCCGTTGGCAAGGCATGCGAGACACGGCTACTCCGTGATTCCTCACGCAGTATCAAGTACGGTGTCATCCAGCATACGGTTACGTTGGATGACCCGCACCTGATCCGATAGACGTTGGGCCGATACGTTGACTGCTGGCTCAAGCACCTGAAACAGAGAGAGCATCCGACCACGGTACGCAGTCAGGTTACTTCCCCCCTCTGTAGCCCCAAAGTATGCGCGTATGACGTTTTCATTAATCGATTGCGTCCATCGCATGCGCTGCACACTTCCACCGGGAGCGGGGACCCTGTCAGAGGCCGATGGGCCTCGAGGTCCCAGGCTATCCGGCGGCCGGCGTCCTCCCCGTCGACGCGTAGGTGGTGGTGTCGTCGGCGGAGAGAAGTATTCGTCGCTCGAGCTCGACGCAACTGCAGCGTCCGGGATCGCTTGACTCACGGTTGTAGGTGGTCCCGGCGGCTGCGAGGCGGAGCTGAGTGACGAACCCGAAGATGTTGGGCGTGTGTTCTTGGCTCGGGCCTGGCTTCGTGTCAACATTTTCTTCTTAGTTTTGTCTTCTTAGTTGTCAGTTTTTGTTTGATTTTGAATTGTTGGTCATTTTAACTATTTTATTTGTTTTCTTATTTTTATTATATATATATGTATATATAGACATTGTTTAAATTTAGTTTAATTCTGATTTATGGATGATATTGGACGGTTTTATAAATATATTATAGAAAATTCGCTGAGCTAAGAAATTTTTTATGGCACTCTTGACAAGTCAGGCCACAGACTATATTATTATTATTTTTGTCTTCTGGTCACCGGCGTGTGATCGGTAGACGCCGATGTAGAGAGATTTCTCCACGCCAGTGTCCACAAGTAGCCATATGGCAGAAAATCCCGATTTCTCAAAGCAACGGAGACGACGACAGCAAATGTCATCGCGGACGTACACACAGACCCTAGCTTGCTTCTTGAACTTGCGTTCAAGAGAGTAACCCGGGTATTTGAGGTACGCCACGTCCGACGGGGTTGTTATCTTCGTCTCCGTTAGGGAAAACAGGTGCGGCTTCTCGGTCTCAAGGTGGTGGTGGACCGGATCGAGATTAGAGTGTAACCCCCTGATGTTAGTGAGGTGCACTTTTAGTTGTGCACTATACATACATCTTGATTTCAAGGCACGCGAGTCGTTTTTGTGGAAAAATTAAGTCCATTGAATAAAAATATAAATGTCGACGAAATATGTATAATAGAAGGAAATAATAACGCGTTATTTATAAAAGAACTAATAGAAGAGATTAAAAGTGAGGAGAAGTAGACCAGCCCACGGATATGTATTTTACGAGGAGTAGAAAAAATAAATAATGAAAAATATAAGAGATTTATTATAAATGACTATCACTCACATCCCACCAGCGGTCACGCAGGCGTGCGAAGAATGATGAACAATATAAAAAGGAAATATTACTGGCTAGGCAGGGAAGCAGACGTCAAAGACTTTGTAAATAAATGCGAAAAATTTCAAAAATCGAATTATTCGCGAAAAACCAAAGCGCCGATGGTAATAACCACCACAGCTTCATACGCTTTCGAGAAAGTGTTCTTAGATTTAAGCCAATTCTCCCCCCAATACACATCATAAGATAAAACTCTTAAGGGCGTAGGCCCTTAAGAGTTTTATCTTATGATAAGATAAAAGCTGGATAAGCGTATGTAGATACGCTTTAGTGCCGTAAAACGGCAACATTCTAAAGCATACTCCTTAGTAATGGCTAGGTTAAGAGGTTTGATAAAAATATATATATATTACTGATTCATGAACATAATTTTGAACACAAGGTTTTTACGTGTAAGTAATAGTTTTGCTTTAAAAAAATAATTAACAAAACGATAATTCTCGCAACTTTTGGAAACTCTTCCAAAACGACTGGGATGTTTAAAAATGTTTTTACACAGAAAAATTTATGGCTGGAATTTTCTAATAACTAACATAGCATATGTAAATCAAATAATATTTTGCAAACAAAACTTTTCAAAAGGAGGTTCAATTTTGATATTTTGGCATCGAACGGGCGCACGGCCAGTACTGCGTTAGCATTGGGTGTATATATCGCCTTAATAAATACGTGATGGTTATAAGCGGTTACTTTGAAATTTTAAATCATGTACCTTTTAGTTTTAATTTTAATATAATTAGACTTATTAATCCAGCTGTTTTCAGTAGAAGGTAAACCTAACCATTTTACTAAAACCATATTTTCTTTCCTTCTTAGAACTTTTTCGACTAGATATACATCAGGATATTTCGTTTTCTGAAGTTCTTGTTCATAAAATGCTCCTAAAATAGGTTGACCTCTGATTGTATCATCAATTCTGGCTTGTACGATACAGGTAGGTATATAAACCTAGTTTAGAAGTCAGGGTTTTTCACTCTGGAACACTAGCTTAAGCAATTTTTAGATCATAATAATGTTATGCATTTATGGAGAAATAAAGATTTATTATTATTATTATTAATTAAGTAGGTGATAGGAGTTGTGTTTTGTATTTTTCGAATTTTAAATATTTCTGTCGACCAGTTGAGGGTATATCCTTTTTCAAATATTCCTTTGTTCTTACTGATACGTACATAATCACCCACTTAAAATTTAATCCTTTTTTGTCTAACTTTGTTTATCAACCGCATGTATCTTTCTAATGTCCGTTTTTTATTATTATTGTCCACATTTGCAGGGATTTCATCAATCGTTTTATGGTAGGTGTGGTTGTATTTATAAATAACATTTTTGAGGGTGTTATCTATCCAATTATAGTTGCCTATTAAACTAAAATCTTTATATAATTTAGACTTCAATGTTCTGATAAATCTCTCAACTAAGGATGCCTTTTTTGTTGAGAAGGTTGAATAATGATTAATATGATATAATTTCATTAGTTTCTGAAATTTATTGTTATAAAATTCTGTTCCATTATCAGTTTGCAGATTTTTAGGGCAACGTTCCTTATCCAACAAAATCTTAAAGGTAATACATACAACGTCTTTATTCTTACTTTTCAAAGGAAGCGCCCAAGCGTATTTCGAAAATGTATCGATAACTGCAAGAATAAACCTATTTTTTTAATTTTCTTTTGAAATTGATTGCATATCAATTAAGTCTGCTTGCCATAGATCATCTATATCTTTCATAATAACATTTCGTCGCGTAAAATTCACCCTTACATTTTTATGAATTTCATTTACCACATCAGCCTTGCTCATCTTCAGAAATGTTCTGTATCACTTTTTCTTTTTATTAATTTTCTATCTATAATTCAGATTCTTCAGAAACTAATTATTCTAGTACTCAAAATTATTATTGACAATGCTAAGAATGTTCTCTTTTATTTTAACTACGCTGAAGTAACAACACATTTTTTTTGTGTCATTCATACAATGAAGGTATATACAGATAATTACGAAATTTGTCAATGTAAATCACGAATGAGTATGTGATACTGAATCAAAATCTTTTTAGTAATAGTATTTATTCCTTAATTATGTTGGCTTCTTTTAATTCTTCTTTACTTTTACTATGCGTACAGCTAAGGAGTGGAATTCCCTGCCAGAGTCTGTGTTTCCCGATAGCTACAACCTAGGGGTCTTTAAGTCAAGAGTGAATAGCTTACTTCTAGGCAAGCGTGCTCCATCATCGACCACATCATCGCTTACCATCCGGTGAGATGGTGGTCAAGCGCGAGCCAATATAAGAAAAAAAAAAAAAACTTCAATTATTGATAAAATTTCAGTATCGTGATTTGTATTACCAGCATCTCTTGAAACTACTTGTGCGGTCGTGAGAAAGTAGTTTAGGTTGCGATGAGAAACCACACAATTGGGACTAGACCTGGAGATGGTCTAGGCGATAAACGAAGACAATTGTTCCACGAAATAAAGCAGTAACAAACTATAATACGTGTACGTACCTTAATTTGCTATATCTGCTTTCGCTGCCCGTCTTTCGTTGATATTTCACCACAGTTGAGTTTATGATGATGGTCACTAGCTGCTCAGGTAAATATCAAGCAGCTGATCCGGATTAATCTCTCTGCCGATGAGATCGCGAGATATGCGCGTGCATTCAGAGAGACGTAAAATGACAGACGTTTTTTTTTCTTTTTATTTGCGGTTGTGACGTCACGTATGACAACTGTAAAGACAGTTGCGATTGCCACTGCATAAATCGATTGGAACATCGTGTGTTGCCCGAAAAGAGATAAATTACGCTATACGATGACGAAACATTCCGCCCACCAAAATACCTATGGTATTTTCTAAAAACGGAACGAAGAGAAAGTAAACGAAATGTAATAGAAAAATTAGGAAGAGAACTATAAGCCTTATTAGTTACTGAAATGTGAATCTAATCCTACCTAACCTACGATAGCTAATAATGATGCGATAAGAAAATAAGTTAAGTTAATCCTCTATAAGTAGAGGGCATAATTTGACCAACGGTCGTTTAACAGAATTGCTAGTAGTGGTTTTAAGAATTGCAACCCTAACCACTCCGACAGCACGGGAAGAAGCTCAATAACCCTACCGAGCGACCAGTCAAGAGGAGGTCGATTGTCATCCCAGATGATCACAAGCGAGCCTACTTTTAATGGTCTAGAGTCCTTGGTCCATTTAGCGCGTTGAGTGAGTGAGTTTAAGTACTCGTGTTTCCATCTTGACCAAAAACTTTGTTGGAAAGCCTGTAACAACTGCCACCGATGAAGCCGATGAAGATTGATGTTAGAAATATCCTCATCGGGGACAGCAGTCAAGGGCTCCAGTGTAAGGAAATGACCCGGTGTTAACGCTGACAAGTCGTTAGGATCCGAACTAATAGGGCACATAGGCCGGGAATTTAAAACCGCCTCGATTTGCACAAATAACGTAGTGAGTTCTTCAAATGTTAGAACCTGATCACCGACTATGCGATATAAATGTTGCTTCGCGGCTTTGATTTGAATCTCCCAAACTCCTCCAAAGTGGGGAGCGGACGGTGGGTTGAATTTGAACTCAATTTTCTCCGTGCTAGACGCATCTTGCATTAAAGCAGTGAGTTGGTTTCTAGCAACGACAAAATTGGTACCACAATCAGCATGTATTGTAGAACAACGTCTACGATGACCCACAAAACGTCCGAGCCCTTGTTGAGTAGTACAAGATTATTACTAAGAATAAAGTCAAGCATTTCCTCACCTCGGTTGTTGTTTTTGACGTTGCCCCAGAGCGTGTGATGCGCATTGGAGTCTGTCGCGATGATGAGTTCAAGTTTCTCCTTTTCACAGTACTTCACCAGTGAGTCGAGCTCTGGTAGAGGCACGTCTCCATCGCCTGGCAGGTATACCGAGGCTAGTACTATGTCCGGAAGTGTCTGCTCTGTTCTGAAAAGCCTGGTTGCTGTCAGGTCCCTTGAACAGAATTCGTTAATTAATAAGTTAGGTACCTACATGTTTTGGGACAAATATGCAGGCGCTTGGGTTACTGACGGAGGTGTCAAGCAGCAACTTACCTCCGATGTTGCCCAGGCTACATACTCTGCCACCCCTGATCCACGGCTCTTGGATGAGGGCGATGGTTTTCTGTTGTTGGTTCTCCAGCACTCTGCGCAGGGTAGCCGTCACAGTCTGACTGTGCTGGAGGTTGGTTTGCAGGATGCTAGTTGTCCTGCAAGGGAGAGGAGCCGAGCCGCATCCTGAGTTGGTTCCAGGGTTGCTTCGACCTCCATCGCTGCCATACAGGTCGCTAGCTCCTCCTCCGCGATGGACTCCGCCGCAGGAGGCGACGGAGAACGTACGGGGGGCAGAGAGTCTAGCTCTGGCACAGGCGTGACTGAGGCCGATGAAGTTGATTGCGTGGCGGTATCCACACTGGCAGCACCCCTCTCAAGGAACTGGAGATAGATGCTGCCCATGAGGTAGTAAATATGCCTCTGCTGTTCTTTAATAGTTTTGACCATGGACTCTGGAACATGGAAGAACAGAAAGGTGCCCGGGGGCTCCTGTCTGGCCCTCTCGTGTGTCGGAATCCATGTATTTATTTTCAAATTAGAGTTCTGCCTCGTCAGCATCTTGAGCAGTGGCGAAGTGTCCTCGGTTTTACCCGGGACAAACAGCATGCACAGTGCTTTCTTAGGGATTTCAGACTGAGGCCGAACAGATAGTCGGGTCCCCGGTATCGGGGACGTCATCTTGTCTATAATCCCTTTCAGCCATGACAGCGTGAAATCGTCCTCACACCATGTTTTGAGGACGCCTTCAGCGAAGTGGGCCTTTCCTCTGAAGTGGATCGCGGTATTTAATGTTGTTTCAGTTGATTCAGGGTCTGCTATGAGCAGGTCTCGGAGCTGCTTTTCGATATTGGATCGAATTCCCTCCACCTGCTCTTGCGTCATGTCCTGGAAAGGCATGACGGCGACGCACAGTTCATTGTTCCTGTACGTCGCGGCCGCTTCAACGTAGCTCACTGAGACACCGTCAGCCGTATGGGAGCGAGTCGGCTTGATTTTCTTGCCAGTCCTGGTCGGCGTGACGGTATCTTCGGGACGCGAGCGCTTCTGTGGCTTAGCAGGTTCCCTGTCGGTATATTGGGTTTTTTTACGCCCCCTAGGCTTCGTGCTGCGCTTCCGTTTAGTAACGGCGGCAGCCGCACCTGTTGGTGTCGTAGACGTTCCCGCGAGTTGCCCCACGGTGTCTGTCACGACGACCTTTTGCTCACCCTTGTCTTGGGGGGCCAGGTGCCTCCTAGAGGACATATTTTTATAGGTCATTGTTGACCATTGTTCTTTGGCCGGAGCCTTGTTGAGACTACCTACCGGTGGGGCTTCGGACAGACCCGTATGGTCCTTCGTCGAGGCGCATCCACGTCCACGGTACTCTTAGAATTGCCATGAGCGAGAACTGTACTCGGCCTTGTGGGCAGGGTTAGATTCAATGGCGCATCCTTGGACGCAGGTTTGGTTGGCGTTGCCTGGGACGCAGCCTGTTTTGGCGCATTCCATGCGGTTGCCTTTCTCCTCGCATTCTTGGACGCAGCCGAATGTTTTTGAAAGTTATGTTTAGGGGCATCAAAGGACGCAGCCTTGGGCGGTTGCCGCTTAGGCGCATTCTGGGACGCATCCCTTGTTTTAGCTGTAGTGAGCGCATCCGAGGACGCAGCCCTGTCAGTGTTAGTTGTTTTAGGCGCATCCGAGGACGCAGCCTGTTCGTTTTTTGTGTGTAGGTCGGTCTCTTTATCCATGTGTTGGATTATAAATGATTCACCTTTGGAGCTCTCCACCCGCAACGGAGCCCTCAGTCGGGGACGTTCCTCGTTCAACGAGCAACGTCAGAGCTACTCCTCCGGTATAGGACCAGCTTAGTGAGAAAATGACGAGCCCGCACGCGACGGAGGATGCCGGGACTGTAAACGACACGAGACTATGCCGCCACTCATCCCGAAACCCCACGCCACGCCGGCTGTCCCCCCTCTTTAAACCGATCCTCGCATGACATCCCGCTTATGGGATATCTCAGCCGATTGATTGCGGGTAGCTACCCCACAACCTCCCGTGTGAGAGGAAATCCAGACCAAAGTGGTGTGTTGTGTGCAGACTAATCCACTCAACCACCAGGATGCCTTCATATCCCCGTACGGGCCCCGCGCACGGCACAAACACGCAGGAGGTCAATACTATCCATCATCTGATCTTTTCCGATGTTGGACACCCAGGGGCATGACCTCGCCACCCCTGTGATACGGCGCCCAGTGATTTCTGTTACGTCTGGAGTGGAGGGTACTCCTAAAAACCTAAAGCATAAAGCTCCGCTATAATTTTATGTATTTTGGCTGTAAATGTACTGTATTTATCCTTAAAATAATGCAAAAAGTCGCGTATTAGTCCAATAACGAAGTGTGAGTGTTATCCTTACAAGATAATAAAGAATCAGTGAAAAAACAAAATCTAAACTGTCAACTATTAAAAGTGTCAACATACACACAACAACTCTAAGATACAGTGTTAAAGTGCAATAAAAACTGAAATAAAGTGTAAAGTGATTTAAATAAATTGAATGACAAAACAGACTAACAAAGAAAAACAAGATTATTTCTCATGAGTCATTTCTAAAATCCGTTTATTAAAAAAAAAAAAAAAATGTATACTTGTAGAAACCGGTGTCTAATTTCGAACTGTGTCTTAACTGTTCAAACGGTCGAGGGGCTGTGAAATGTATCTCGGGAACGAGTGGTCCCAAGTTCGCGTCAAGCATCATACATCAGTTTTTGGAATTTCAAAAATTTCTTAAAATTTGTTTAACTTCGACTAGACCCGTTCCAAACCAGTTGAATAATATTATTACGATGGAGAATGAGCATGGTGATAATATTACATTTAGAAAACCACAACGTTCAAGTTCGCTTTGCGTCTTGTCATCGAACCAATCCCTCTTTGACACAACAATGATAAGTTTACCTAATACTTCTATCAACGAATCACAGAACAATAATAGTAGATTATTGCATCGAGCACAAAATAATTTATTATTGCACCGAGTGCCTGATTTAGTGCCCGAGCGTTAGCGAGGGCTCTAATCTAACAGGCACGAGGGCTATATAAATTACTTAAAGCGAGGTGCATAATCTGCTTTTCTTTCAACTTTTACCTATAGGAATAGTAGATAAAAGAAACTCATATCAAACAGTTAAAATAGAAGTTTAATTATTAAAATTAAAAGTTAGGATCGTAGCAGGTGGCGTTCTGTAGTTTCTGCCTACCCCCATGGGAAAAAGGCGTGAGTTTATGTATGTATGTATGTAATTAAAAGTTATACTTGAGCAAATATTAAACGTAAGGTGAAGAGTTTTATTGGGCAAATTTATAATTGTTTGTTTAACTTGGGACTGAATAATATTATCGGACGAGGTAGATGGGCCTGGCAGATTTGTTACAATGAAGTCGTTATCACGGGAAGTAGATGGGCGCGGCGATGTCGAAAATCACTTTTTTAAATTTCTTTCATTTTTAAATCAGAGTTAGCAGCAATCATTTTTTAAATTTGGAACAAGTAGGATAGAAACGAATAATACGTACGTAAAAAAAAAAGTATTGATATCGGCTGGCTGAATAGAGCTAATCCACTGAGGTTGGCACCTTTTGGTGCGATTAAAAAAAAAACTGTGCAATAATGAAATTTCATACATTTTTATTGCTCTAGAGCAAAAGACTCGCTTTGTACTGAGTTTTTAATGTGATTGTGATGAAATTAAAGCATAGTTGGAAGAAAAGAACTTTGTGATAAAATAAGTCAATTAGAAGAAGAATTACTGATTGCAAACCAGGAAGTTGCTTACTTAAACATAGAAAACACTAATTTAAAACAAGAATTAGATAAATGTAAACTAGTAATAAATAACTATAAAAAAGTCTGCACATCTGAAACACTTCGTACACCAAAATCTAAATCTACTAAAAATAAATTTAATTCAAGGATTCCGATGTCTTGTTCACCATGATACGCTTTTGCGTAAACTACGCCATTACGGTGTTCAAAACGAAGCCCTAAATGTAATTGAATCATATTTACTTCATAGATACCAGTGCGTAGACGTTAATGGCGCTAAATCTTCCAGGTTACCTGTTGAGCTGGGTGTACCTCAAGGCTCAATACTGGGTCCGTTTTTATTCCTGGTTTATATTAACGATCTGCCATTCTATTTAAAGGATATTTGCGACGTTGTACTGTTTGCAGATGATACTTCTCTGATCTTTAAAGTAGATAGGAATAGACAAGTTTTTGATGACGTGAATAACGCACTATCAATGGTCACAGATTGGTTCACAACAAATAATCTTGTTCTTAATGCCAAGAAGACTAAATGCATAAAGTTCGCTCTGCCCAATGTTAGAAATCTGGGTCCCAACATTGTGCTCGGCAATGAGAAGCTCGAAACTGTTGATTCAGCTGTGTTTCTGGGTATAACAGTAGACTCAAAAATTCAATGGGGGCCACATATATCAAGCCTAGCGGGTAGGCTTAGCTCGGCCGCCTACGCCGTCAGAAAGGTTAGACAATACACTGACGTTGATACAGCAAGGTTGGTCTACTTTAGTTATTTTCACAGTATCATGTCCTACGGTATTCTACTGTGGGGCAGAGCCGCTGATATTCAAAATATATTTGTGCTTCAAAAACGAGCTGTTCGTGCCATTTACCAATTAGGTGCGCGTGTTTCTCTAAGAGATTTTTTTAAAGAGATTGGTATTCTCACAGCGGCTTCACAGTACATATTCGCCAACATTTTATATATTAGGCAGAACATTCATTTGTACAGTAACAATAGTGATATTCACAACTTTAACACCAGAAACAAGGACAAATTACGAGCTCCCTTTCATCGACTTCATAAGGTGCATAGTTCATTCGTTGGGGTTGGTATAACTTTTTACAACAAGTTACCGTCTTCTTTTCTAGATTTGCCATTTAACGCGTTTAAAGCAAAGGTAAAAGCTAATCTCTGTTCTAAGGCATACTATTCTATTAATGATTATTTAGATGATAAGCATAGTTGGTCGCTGTGTTGAACTCAAGACAATGTTCGTGTTCTTTTACTAAAATTAGCTTGCTGTCAGGTTCAATATTATTATTTTTTAATTTCGTTTTTATGTGTATTTTTTAAATTTTATTTTTTGGTAAGACTATCGTAGGTATCGTTTACTGTTATTGTCGGAGCTGATGAGGATTGCTACTATCTTTGCATTATATAGAGTTAATCTTTCTAGTATTATATAGCAGCATAGCCAGCATTGTGTGAGTACCATGTACTTCAGAGCTATCATTGTCTAGATACCTACGTCTTCTATTGACTTGAATGACTCCGGTGGTTGAGAGTATGTCATGCCCACTCAAATGTCTCGCCGATGGTGGCGCGTGTGTCGGATCATTTAGCTCCCTTCAAAATGGTTGAGCTGAATGGTGCTGATACATGTGTCATGTTCGTGAACGGGCGCTGTCGGTTGGGACTGGTCATCTCTTAGCTGCCATGGTTTATTTTAATTGATTCTAATTTTATTTCTGAATTGTCTTTTTATATTTACTATGGACACTTTTAACTTTCTACATCGTTCTCACATAATGTGTAATCTCAACATGAATGATGTAACAAATGATTTGTAATAATTACCTAATTGAAAAAGAGTGTCCATGGAGTTTCTTGCCCGTTCTTCTCCATAGAGATCTACGCCTTGGAATGGGCATCTACGGTACTTTCACAGTTATTATGTCTTGTGACTGGGACTGTAGCACCATAATTTTGTAATATTTTATTTTGTCTTTTGACAATTCAAAAGTGCCTGTAACTGGCCTACTTGAAATAAAGTGCTTTGACTTTGACTTTGACTTTGTAACACACCTCCAATTCTACCGTCTATGAACAGTAAACATCCATTGGAGGAACCGGAATGTTCAACATCACAAAAGAGACCAACAAATCATTCCTACTCAGGCATAAACAGTGCCCAACAAAAAACTAAACCAAGACATACACCCAAACGTAAGTTATGTTGTAACGGGTAAAAATTGCCAGTGCATATATTAGCAACATCTGGCGTTGATGTATGTTTGACACTATTTAAAATGTTAATAATAAAATATGTATCTTATTTGTGTGAAATAATTTAATACAACAAACACACAAATTCAATAAAGGATAAAGGATACAATTCCTTCAAAATTTTTGTGCCTAAAGAAAATATAGATTTATTTATGGATGCCAACTTTTGGCCCGTTGGAATTGCATACCGACGTTTTGTTGAATTTAGAAACAAAACCGACATTCGGGTTAATGAGTTAAAAACTAAGAACTCAAAATGACCACAACCAAAATAATAACATTTAATTGTAAAAATGTTGTCAGGTCAGTGGACTGCATACGAAAACTTTGTCGAGAAGTCGATTTGATAGCGCTGCAGGAGACATGGCTGCTGCCACACGACCTGTCTTTTCTGGGTACTATAGATGACAACTTTGCCTACACGGGCACTTCGGCAGTGGATACCTCGGTCGGTGTGCTGCGGGGGCGACCGTACGGGGGGGTTGCCCTCCTCTGGCGAAAAAGTGTGTTTCCTGCTGTGACAGTGATCACCTGCAGTAGTGTGCGTCTTGCGGCGGTTAAAATAACGCTCAGTGATCGGTCATTCATGGTGTTCTCAGTGTACATGCCAACTGATTGTAGTGAGAATTTCTTAGAATTCACAGAGTGCTTAAGCGAGATTAACGCGGTGATTGAAAACAATAGTGTCGAGTCAGTTTTTATTCTTGGTGATTTTAACGCACACCCGAATAGTCTGTTTGCTACCGAGCTGCTTTCGTTCTGTGCGGAGCAGTTATGGTCGTGCGTTGATATGAATGTACTTCCGACGGGCACCTATACATATGTAAGCGACGCACACGGGTGCCTGCGCTGGCTCGATCACTGCGTAGTGACAGATGCCGCGCTGCCCGCTATTCTTAATGTGTCGGTATTGTATGACTCATACTGGTCGGATCACTTACCTGTTATGTTAGAATGTAAGTTTAATAACATGAAAATACACACTATGCCGACACCGTACGCACATGTAAACAAAGTTATATGGGGTGATCGTGATGCTGAACAGATAGCTAAATATCACGAGTATTGTCACTCAGAATTGAAAAAAATTGATTTTCCAAGCGAATTTAGTCAGTGTGCAGACAGGATGTGTAATGATGCCTGCCACTTAACTTTCTTGGATGAAATGTATAATAACATTGAACGTATACTTGTGAACGCTGCTGAATACAGTTATTGTTTTAAAAATATAACGAAGCGTAGGCATGTAACTGGCTGGAATAAGTATGTTCGCGACGCTCACGAGAGGGCGCGACTTTATTACAAGGTTTGGCTAATGTTTGGTAAGCCCAGTTCTGGTCCGGTTTTTAATGATATGAGTGAATCCAGAAAAAAATTCAAATGTAAATTAAAATGGTGTCAAGCAAATCAAAACCAAATTAAAATGGATATAATTGCAAAACACCACTCAAACAAAGATTTTTGTAAGTTCTGGAAAACAACAAACAAATTAAATTATAAGCCCAGCCTTCCCGTTAGCGTCGAAGGTGTACATGAGCAGGGTAGTATTGCGGATATGTTTCGGCAGCACTTTAGAGTACAATCACCCCTTAATAATGAGTCGCAGCTGCCTGCGCCTGGTTCTGGGACCGTCTGCTCCGCGCGAAGCGTCACGTTTACTGCAAAACGGATTGCCACTACAATTAAAAACATGGTTAGAGGAAAATCGCCAGGGCATGACGGTCTCAGCATCGAGCACCTGCAGCATGCTGGGATCCACTTGCCACGAGTCTTATGTATGTTTTTAAATTTATGTTTGGGTCATTCTTATTTACCTGAAAAGTTAATGCGTACAACTGTTGTTCCGATCATCAAAAATAAAACGGGTGATTCGTCTGTGCTATCAAATTATAGACCTATTTCTTTAGCGACGATAATTGCTAAGGTGCTGGACAGTCTGCTTGTATGCCAGCTTGATAAACATCTAAAAATAAATGACGCTCAATTCGGGTTTCGGCCCGGGTTATCTACAGAGAGTGCTATCCTTAGCCTGAAGCAGACTGTGCAGTACTATACAGCAAGAAAGACACCAGTATTTGCGTGTTACCTAGATTTGTCAAAAGCGTTTGACCTTGTATCTTATGATGTGCTTTGGGGCAAACTGCAGCATGAAACAGATGTGCCACGGGAAGTAATAAATTTGTTTAAATTTTGGTACGCTAATCAACAGAACCGTGTCAGATGGGTAAACTCCTTTTCATCTGAGTACAGGCTTGAGTGTGGGGTGAGGCAGGGGGGGCTGTCCTCGCCCGCGTTGTTCAATCTGTACATGAATAATCTGATCGATGAGCTTAGCAGTACTGGAATCGGCTGTCATATTGATGGTGTATGCATTAATAATATAAGTTATGCAGACGATATGGTTCTGCTGAGCCCATCGATTAGAGCATTAAGGAAACTAATTAACGTGTGTGAATCGTACGCTGGGACCCATGGGCTCAAATATAATGCAACAAAGAGCGAGTTCATGATATTTAAAGCAGCCAGTAAATGCTACAGCACAATTCCACCTATAATGCTGTGCGGCAGACCTTTAAAAAGAGTTGCAAATTTTAAGTATCTGGGTCATTGGATCTCAGACGACTTAAAAGATAATGTTGATGTAGAACGGGAGCGCAGGTCACTGGCTGTTCGATGTGGGATGTTGGCCCGCAGGTTTGCTCGTTGTACGGCTCAGGTTAAGGTGACGCTTTTCAAAGCCTACTGCCAATCCTTTTACACGTGCAGCCTGTGGGTGGACTTTACGCAGAGGGCATATGGTGGCCTGCGCACACAATATAACAACACGTTCCGGATGTTGATGGGGCTGCCGCGATTTTGTAGCGCGTCCGGCATGTTTGCCGACGCGAACGTTGATAGTTTTGCGGCCATCATGCGCAAGAGATGCGCATCTCTACTTCGCCGTGTTCGCGCCAGCCCCAACACCATTCTTAGAACGTTTTCTGATAGGTGGGACTCGCCGATCTTGGGGCGATGGATACGACTGCACGCAGTCAAATAAATGTGCTCCGGGATCGGCGTGCCTCGCACAGCTTAGCATAAAGTTACTAACACTATTTTATAAGTTTACATTGTTACTAACAAATATGGAAGTGATTCTGAAATAAAGTTAATTTAATTTAATTAATTTAATACATATAATAATTAATTGTAAAATCTTTTCACATTGGTGACAAAAAAAAATATAATTTAGTAAAAGGCCTATGGCTTAAAAGCAAAGTATTCAAGGTCTGTAGTTGCAATGACTTAGCCTTTACTACGAGTGAACTTGCGTTGGGAGGACGGTGTCAAAAATCCATAACCTCAAAGGCAAGGATCAAAAGAAAAGTTACGTAATGCTATATGGGGCAAGGCTGGCTAGCGTCAAGATGAAAAGCTCATCATAATCAATGATGTAGGCGCTGTGAGTATTAGTTTGAATTTGTCTGAATGCCCATTTTCATGACACATGTGCGTTTGATCTTAACATGCAATTTTCTTCTCCTTGGCAGGGCTCCAAATGCCTCTTTACGTATAATTTTACATATATATACATAATAAAGCTAATGGTCAACTAGCTGTTCAAGCTACAGCAGTCTCCTCTTGCAAAAGGTTCCGAGCATTATAGTTATCACCTGGTATCCAGCAAGCTTGAGGAATCATGTCTCCAGCATTGAATATTGTGGGTAATCTATATCCCTTCAGAATGTGAGTGGTTCATACTTTGTAACCTCAAGTTATTGTATTGATGGAATGTGTGCTTGAAGAATTAAATTAGTTGACCAAACTTAAATGTGTTTTACTTCAGTCAGCTTCATGTGAGTTATTCCCTGCAATTGTCTCAAGGTACTTACTACCCACGAGTTAGCCGGTTGGGTAAGGAAAAGCTGCCTTACAATGTTTACTTAGTACTGATAATAAAAACGACGTGCTGTCAACAGCTGAAAGCACTTTCCAAAATAACTTCAGTTTATGTCACTATTTGAAATCACAAGGCGATACTAAACGTCTTCTAAGCGGTTTAGAGACAAAACTATTAAACTATACGATGAATGACTACTGCATTATATTACTTGGGGAAGAAGACTTCAAGAGGACTAATGATTATTATGGCATTATTTTTCTTATACGAGAGGTACTTCAAGCAGTGCAACACACTAACATAATTATTTGCATGCCAACGTATAAGTATCCATTTGACACTAGTTTATTCAACTGCAGAGTGGAGACATTTAATAATCTTTTATACTTAGATATACTGACGCATGGCCACGCATACCTTTTGGACAGTAACATGAATTTGGAATATGACCACAGCATGTTTAATAGATACTCTGGAAAAATAAATAAACATGGACTACGAACAATTTTTAAGGATTTACTGGACTTAGTTACTGACATTATGAAAAACGTTGACATTAATTACAATTTGAATGACGTTGATAAACCTGGAGACCAGCTTTTTCTTGAGTAAACAGTTATACATAATGCACCAAAATATTGCAGGCTTGCTATCAAAATGTGATACTCTTGCAGTTTGTCTAAACGAATTAACTGACAAAAACATAAGCGTGGATGTCCTATGCATTACGGAACATTTTATGATGGAAACTTACGAAAAACATCTCAATTTAAACAATTACTGCTTAGCGGCCTGTTTTTGTCGAAAAGAAACTAAAAGAGGCGGGGCATGCATTCTTGTGAAGTCCGGTCATCAATGGAGAGTACTGCCAAAAATTGCAAAAATATCTATAAGTGGTGTCTTTGAATGCTGCGCCATTGAACTGATCGCCCACAAAATCGTATGTGTTTGTATTTACAGAGTACCAAAAGCAATCAATTTCAATGAATGTATTGTAAAATTGGAACAAATATTTCATATTTTAAGTAAAAAGGACTGTAAAAATATTGTTTTAGCGGGTGATTTTAATATAGACGTACTTAAAAGAACAAATCAATCAATAGAGTTCGAAAATATTTTATTAAGCTTTAACTTGAAACTGGTAATTTATCAACCGACTCGACTTAAGAGCAAAACATGCATTGACAATTTTGCGCATAACTTTAAGCAAGGCTGCAAGGCTTCAGTGTTAGAGTTAGCGTTGTCAGATCACACAGCCCAATTACTGAAATGCCCAATTAGCACAGTTTGTACTTTTACTCGGTGGAGTAGGAGAAGACGGGACTATAACAACGACAACATAAGTAAATTTAAGGGATTTCTGCGGAGTCTGACATTTTCCGAAGTATATGAAGCAAATGACCCAAATGTAGCTTTTAACACGTTTTCAGATATCTTTTCATTGCTATACAAACAATGCTTCCCCGAAAAAATCGTTACAGTGAATGTTCATAAGAAACAAAAATGGGTTTCACGTGGTATCAAAAAATGCAGCGAAAAAAAACGTCAATTACTTTGGCAGTTCCAGAAAAAACCGACGCAATGCAATAAACTGATATTTAAAAGTTATACAAAACGGTTTAGAAAGATCATTAGTTGAACTCAACGAGTTCAAAATAACCATAGAATAAATACATCAAACAATAAATCCAAAACAACTTGGCAAATTATAAACGAATCCAAGTTAAATATTCCAAAGAATAACATTAATAAACTTAGAATAAATAATAATGACATTATCTCGGACCCAAAATTAATTTCTAATCTATTTAATAATAAATTACTTTAGCCTTAAACAACACAAACAGTGTCGGTTACGACGGCATCTGTACAAACATACTGAAAGCAGTAGCCGAGGAAATCTGTGGCCCTTTGAGTCATGTCATAAATTTGAGTATAAGTGAAGGTATTTTTCCAGAAGCCCTAAAAAAATCTGTAATAAAGCCATTGTTCAAAAAACAAGATAAAGAATTAATGGAATTTTACAGACCGATTTCCATGATACCAATTTTCTCAAAAATTATTGAAAAATATATTTATAATGAACTCAATTTATATTTAAACAAAAATCATATTCTATGTAACGAACAAAAAGGATTTAGAAAAAACAATACAATTAACATGGCAATTTTCGACTTTTTACATACGGTTATGACAAATATGGACACAAATACTCCAGTGTGTGCGATATTCTGTGACATGACTCAAGCATTTGATTGCGTGGACCATAATATTTTACTGAAAAAGCTTGATGCTTTTGGCATTAGAGGGAACGTTTTTGAACTCTTTAAATCGTACCTAAAGAACAGAAAACAAATAACCGAAATAAGCAGAATAAACATAAACACTAAAAGAGAAGAAATATTTCATTCTGAGGAACGTAATATTGTCTACGGAGTTCCACAGGGAAGTATACTAGGACCACCGCTTTTTACGATTTACATAAATGACTTTCCAATGGCAATCAGGCATCCGATTACACTGTTTGCGGATGACAGTACAATAACAATAGCGTGTAATCAAAGACATTTTTATAAACAGGACATAAATACAACATTAAATAAAACTATAGATTGGTTAGATAATAATAATTTAAAAATTAATTTAAGTAAGACGATGATTATGCATTTTAGTCAGCGCGTAATGACCTTTCCCAATTTTGACATAACATATAATAATATTGCAATTGACACAGTTAACACAACCAAGTTTCTAGGACTGTCAATAGATCGTAGTTTAAATTGGAAGACGCACATAGAAGCCCTAACTAAAAGAATAAGCAGTAGTGCGTACGCCTTGTACATACTATCACGAAGCGTTAATATAGATGCGCTATTAACCGCTTACTACGGGCTAACTGAATCGGTTCTCAGATATGGGGTTATCTTTTGGGGTAACTCAACGAACAAAGAATTTGCGTTTAAAGCACAAAAGAGATGCCTAAGAGCCATGTTTAAATTAAAAACCACCGACAGTTGTAAGCCCTTTTTCGTCCGTTATAAGATATTAACATTGCCGTCTATTTATATTCTGGAAACGGTAATGTTTGTAAGAAATAATAGTGGCTTATTTTTACGTATGGCAGATGAATTTCCGAGAAACAGGCGTGATCAAAGTCAGCTCTGTCTGCATAGCAGTAGAACGGCACTTATGCCCAAAAGTGTTTTTTGCATGGCTCCAATTGTTTATAATAAGCTACCCAAAATTTGGAGGGATCTTAATAATGTGCAACTGAAGAAACAATTAAAGTTGTTTCTAAGTACCTGGGCTTACTATAGTATTAGCGAATTTCTGGCAGAAACTTTCATTTTGACATAGATTGTTATTAATATTTTGACATTAATTGTTTGAGATTATTTTTATTTTACAAGGACATGACATACATTATTTTTATTTTATTTTTCTAAAATTGTTTGATATTTTTCCATAGATTTGAAATGTGATTGATATTTTACATAGACTAGACACAAATTACTGATAATGTATGTTTTAATTACTTGATATATTTTGACATTGTTATTATTTATTTTTTGACATTTGAAATTATATTTACATAGATTTGACATTTGCTTAATATTTTTGATATTGTCATTATTTATTTTTCTTTTACTGTTGACATTTGGAATTATTTTTACATAGATTTGACGTTTGCTTAATTTTTTTTGACATTGTTACTATATAATTTTTTGTTTTTACTGCTGACATTTAGAATTATTTTATTTTTTAAATTCATTGGAGTAATTAATTATTATCATTTTTTTTTTAATAATATTTGCACGCCATAGTATGGCAAACATGGCTGAACCATTTTTTTTTTTTTGTCATCCTGCATGCAAGTGTAATGATTTGTTGTATGTATACACATGTTTGGGCAAATAAATATATCTTATCTTATCTTATCTTGTCTATTTCATAGGAAATTAGACCAAAAACAGGGTGGCAACCACGAGAAGGAAAACTACCGAACTTGCCTTGAGGATCTACACGACCGTGCGCTCTCCCTCAAGACCACGCCACCTTGCCGTCTCTGAAGGGGACAGACAAGGTAGGACTGCATCGACAAAGCCAAGCTCTATAGGGCCTGTCGCTGAAAGCTCAAAGCGCAAGTTTGTTAAAACAGCCCAGCCCCCAAAAGGTGAGGGGATGATCATAGGGTAGGAGCGCAGGATGTCTCTGCTCATACTCTAACCCAGATCGAGCGATGCGACCGCCCACCCTGAGCATTCCTCTCTCGTCGATAAAAGGATTAAGTTTACTAAACGGTTTTAAAAGAATTTTATTTGATTTTAACTTAGTTATTTCTTCCGCGAATTATTGACCTTGAACGTGTCTCACAAGAGTCAATACCTTATGACGTTCTAAATTGTTAAGAAACGTACTACGATTTGCATTAGTCGGATTTCGAGAATTTTGAAGAAAACGATAGATATATGTAACGATACGAATGATTTTTTCTAACGATGAGAAACGATTGAATAAGTTATCGATAATTGAAACATCTTCTTCGCGAGTATGCACAGTTGAAACCAACACAGGCGATTTACGAGTCTTGGCCTCAACAACCTTCTGCTCGTCATCGGTAATGCTGTCAATAAAAGATGGCCATGACTCATGCGGCTCGAATAACCATCGTGGCCCCGCCCACCATAACGAGTTGTGAAGAAGCTCACTTGGGAATTGGCCTCGCGAACAAACATCAGCAGGATTGTCTGCAGAGAACACGCGTGATGCTAGTATTCAATAATTGTTGTCTCTTGAATATGACTCACGCGATTGGCAACGAAAGTGGACCACCGACATGAGGGTGAACTTGGTTGCCAAGAGAGAGTAACGGTGGAATCTGACCACAAAAAGACAGCTGAAATAGGAATACGAGACAGATAAGTTTCTGTGACGAATTTGTACAGATCTGAAAGCAAAACTGCGGCGCAAAGTTCTAGACGTGGCAATGAAATATGTTTTAATGGTACAACGCGAGCTTTCGAGCAAACGAAATGAACGTAAGAATTGTTATGTACGTCTGTAATTCATAAATAAATTACCGCGCCATACGCAATTTCCGAACTGTCGCAGAAGTCGTGTAGCTCGTATGATGATGCATCAGTACGAGTGAGCCTACGCGAAATTTTTAGATGTTTCAACTGAGAAAGTTGATCTTTACATTTGTTCCATGTACTGATGACCTCGTCAGGGGGAACTTAATCCCATCCGGCACCGATAATCCAAAGCTTCTGGATTAAGCTTTTAGCTTGAATTGTCAGGGGGGATAAGAACCCTAACGGATCGAAGATTCTAGCGAGTTCACTCAGAATAGACCGTTTAGTACATGGCCGATGCGAAGATCCAACTTCAAAGAGGAACGAATCAGTTAATGGATCCCATTTGAGTCCTAAAACTTTGAATGAAGCCGGTTCAGAGTTATCTAACGTAACGATACAGAACCGGTTAGGCAATCTTCAGATTGAAGATCCGATAAAAGACGATTGTCATTTGACACCCACTTTCGAAGATGAAAACGGCCTTTTTTTAAAAGAGCGATAGGTTGTGTTTTTGTTGTTTGTGCAGTCATTAAGTCCTGACTACCACTGACGACATCGTCGATGTATGTATCCGACAAAATCACACTCTTGGCGAGCGGGAATGAATCCCCCTCGTCATCAGCAAGCTGTCGCAATGTACGGCAAGCGAGATAAGGGGACGAAGAGATGCCATACGTGACCGTATTCAAACGAAACTCTAAAAGAGGTTCGTCAGGCGAAGGTCTCCAGAGAATTCGCTGATAGTCCCGATGGTCGCCGAAGAGGGTGATCTGTCGGTACTGTTGTAATACTCTGTGGTACTTTTATATTTTCGAATCCGGGCAACACTCTCTTCCCTTCCGGACTTGCACATAAGAAAGAAATGTTGTATCTATTCTGTAATCTTTTCCATAATAATGAATAAACAGTTTAAGGACAAAATAGTGTTTAATGTCAATCAGCCAATTTATAAATATGGTAGCAGAAAGTGGTTTATAAATACAACAAAGAAAAAAAAGGGATTGAGATAGATTAAAAGTTACGTACAAAGTCAAGTGAACTTTTGAACAAAAATGCAGCAAGCAAACAACCAAATTATGATACCGGTATTCGACGGGAAGGAATATGCAAATTGGAAAAAGCGATTGATAAAATTTTTACAATTTAAAAAATGCAACGAGGTTATAACTAAGAAAATTGACAGTGCTGCTGATGTCAAATTAAAGGAAAATTGGTTAGAAAAAGATGTGCAAACAACTAATTATATTTACGGGGCGATAACCAATAAACAGCTGGAATACATAGCGGAATGTGAGTCGGCTTATGACATAATTTGCAAATTCGATTCGATGTATTTGAAGACGTCGACATCACTACAAATTGTTTACCGAAACAACCTTGAAAATCTTAAATTAAAAAACTATGCGGAACTGAATTTATTTTTCGACGAATTTGAAAGATCAGTAAACGAATTAAAACAGGCTGGTGCTACTATTAGTGAAAGTGAGAAATTAAATTACATGTTGAGAGCTTTGCCAAATTAATATAGTCACATTGGTGACTTGATAGATGTGTAGCGACTCCATTAATTGTTTATTAATAGAATACATATTACTTTAGGGAACTTGCATATGAATAATATTTTAAGTTAACTGTTAATTACCGTTAGTTTAAGATTTCTCACGGCCTGCGCACAGATGTTATGTTGTCTTTTATTGTAATGTGCAAGGGACCCTTTTTATCCTTTGGAACAATGACTTTATTATCTTAGTTTTAAGAATTTAGCCAAGGGTTCTGTAGTGATGCCGACGGTTCTTTTGTTAATGTATAGCTTTCTATATTTATTGTGCAACCCACTATAGCTGTAAAAACCTTTGTGTAACGTGCCGCCCGATCGCTTCCCTGCTTTCAACAATTGTGAAGAAGCATTCATTCAGTCTTATTCGGTCTAGGGAAGCGGTCGGTCGGCACTCTTATTCTTTGTAATTTATCTTGAATAAACTAACTCCAACACGTTAACCAAGTATTCATTTTCGCGATTCACGTAACGCCGATATAGCTAAGTAACGATACGTTCCCGAAAGTGGTGACCCCGACGTGATCTCAGTCGTTAAGAGAACGGGTTACCTAGTGCTTCGGTTAGTGCGCGGATCGCGATACCTGTGCGCGAACGAGTGTTAGTTTTTCATTAACGGAAGAAATAGGTGTCAACAACAAAATGGCCGGTGAGGACCAACCCCAGCCCGCTGCAAATACACGTCAAGTTACTTTAAAGCCTTTTAATCCGGCTAAGCCGGAAATATGGTTTGGCGGAGCAGAGTGCTTAATGGCATTGGCAGGAGTAACGTGCCCGCGCTTGAAAGCTGAATGCGTTGTACGCGCCCTAGACATGGAAGCGATGGAAGAGCTCACCGACATACTAGCCGAGTTGCCGGCTTTTCAAGGAGATGCATACCAACAAGTCAAACAGACAATGCTGACAAGGTTTGGTAACTCACAGACGAAAAAAACACGGCTATTGCTCGAGAACCAGGCGATCGGTGACCGCACAGTTTCTGCGGCATCTAAAAACTCTTGCTGGGTCTTCGATAACGGACGACGTCCTGCGAGCAATATGGATAAAAGGTTTGGCTCACGACATGCAGAACGTGGTGGTAACAAAGACGGATGCCTCATTGAATCACCTTGCGGATGTGGCAGACCTCATTCACGAAAACCACCAGCTACGATCTAGCCGAAATACCTGCGCCACTGTAGCCGCTGCGCAACAAGAGCCCGCACCGCCGCCTGAAGGACGAATCATGTTGATACTAGCTGAAATGCAGGCTCAAATAGACGAGTTACGCAAGTCCCGACCACGCAGCCGCTCTAGAGAGAAACCAAGTCGCAGCCACTCAAGAAGCCAATCAAGGTCGAGACCACAAGGGTGGAAGTGTTGGTACCACCATAAATTCGGCCCTGCAGCAGAGAAGTGTGTGCAACCCTGCGTGTATAAGACACCACCGGCGGGAAACGCGAGCGGGGGTCATTAGTGGCGGATGACGCAAACTCCCAGCCACCCACACGCCGCATTTTTATTAAGGACAAAAACAACAAGGTAGATTTTCTTGTTGATACCGGGGCAGACCTATGCGTTTATCCAAAGTCACTGATTCATACGGCTCGCCAAATGTCAGCCTATGGGTTAGTGGCCGCTAATGGAACACAGATCGCTACATATGGTACGATCCCACTCACGCTTAACCTAGGTTTACGCAGAGATTTCCCGTGGATGTTCGTGGTGGCAGATGTATCAAAACCAATCATAGGAATTGATTTTTTAGCGCATTATAATTTAATGGTCGATGCGCGCAACCGACGACTTGTAGATGCTACCACCCAGTGTACCGTTAAGGGGCAGGTAGTTGGGTGCAAAACCGAGTCAGTCAAAACCATTAACGGTGAAACGCAGTACCACCATCTGTTAGCACAATAATTATGTCGACATTACACGCCTTGATGGGACTATGCAGAAAACGGTCAAACACAATACTCAACACCACATAATTGTTACACCTGGTCAACCAGTTGCGCAGAAGCCTAGGCGTCTAGCTCCGGACCGCCTGATTGCAGCGAAGAAAGAGTTCGAGTCGATGTTAAAATTAGGCATCGCTCAACCGTCGAAAAGTTCGTGGGCTTCGCCGCTACACATGGTTCAAAAATGTGAAGACGAGTGGAGGCCGTGCGGTGATTATCGTGGTTTGAATGAAAGAACAGTTCCCGACCAATACCCAGTGCGACATATTGAAGACTTCGCCCAGTGTTTAAGTGAAAAAAAAGTGTTTTCAAAACTAGATTTAGTGCGTGCGTTTAACCAAATCCCTATCGCCGAAGAGGACATTCCAAAGACAGCAATAACTACGCCCTTCGGTTTATTCGAGTTTAAGTTTATGACTTTTGGCTTGCGTAACGCAGCACAAACTTTTCAACGATTTATGGACGAAGTGTTATGTGAACTTGATTTTGTGTACTGCTACATAGACGATATTTTAATCGCGTCTAGTGACGAAACGGAACATTTAAAACACTTAGAGACTGTATTTGATAGGTTAAGGAAATACGGAGTAGTAATTAACCCCGCAAAGTGTGTGTTCGGGCAATCTGAAGTTGATTTTCTGGGTTATCAAGTGTCATCAGCAGGTACACGTCCGCTCCCCGAAAAGGTTGAAGCAATACGTACCTACCCCTTGCCAACCACCGCGAAGCAGCTACGCCAATTCCTAGGTATGTTGAACTATTACAGAAGGTGCATACCTAATGCAGCGAGTAGCCAAGCTAGTTTACATGAATTACTGTGCGGCAACAAAAAAGGAAAAACACCTATTTCTTGGAACGACCAAGCTAAGCGTGACTTTAAGATGTGCAAAGACAGCTTAGCTGAAGCAACGTTATTAGTGCATCCAAAGCCCGATGCCGAACTTGCTATTTTCTGTGACGCTTCCAACATGTCCATAGGCGCGGCTTTACAACAGAACATCGATAATGAATGGCAACCAATTGCTTTCTTTTCTAAAAAACTTACGTCCCCTGAACAGAAGTATTCAGCCTATGACCGCGAATTACTCTCAATATACGCTGCGGTCAAACATTTCAGACATTATGTTGAGGCGCGAAGTTTTACAATTTTTACAGATCACAAACCAATAACTTACGCTTTTAGGAAGAAAAATCAGCAATGTTCCCCTAGGCAATTTAGATATCTAGACTTTATTGGACAATTTACTACAGACATACGTCACATCAAAGGAGAGGACAACATTACGGCTGACCTATTATCTCGCATAGAATCAGTATGTACTGAGATAGACTGGAAAGCCCTTGCATCGTCACAACACAATGACGCGGAACTTAAAAGCTTAATTGACAATAGAAACTCGTCCCTTAAATTACGTCTTGTTCATTTGCCAGAGTCAGACAAACCAATTTTTTGTGATTTCACTACCCTAACAGCAAGGCCTTTTATTACGGAACCATTCAGAAAGTCCGTTTTCAATATGCTTCATAATGCCTCCCATCCAAGTGGCAGGGCAACGACTAAGCTTATCACTAAACGATTTGTTTGGCCCTCGATAAATTCTGATTGTAAGTTATGGGCCAGAGCATGTGTTGATTGTCAACGATCAAAAGTGTCTCGTCACGTCATTACAACACCGGGAACATTTACACTTCCGTCATCTCGATTTGAACATGTGCATATTGACATCGTAGTTATGCCCTATTCTGAGGGATACCGTTATTGTCTTACTTGTGTAGACCGATTTACTAGATGGCCGGAAGCTATTCCCATTGTTAATCAAGAAGCCGACACAGTAGCTCGTGCATTTTATTCCAATTGGATTGCTCGTTTTGGCATACCACTTAGAATCACAACAGATAGAGGAAGACAGTTTGAGTCAAACCTATTCAGAGATCTCAATACCCTGACCGGTACGGCTCATTTTCGAACGACGGCTTATCACCCTGCAGCTAACGGCATGGTCGAGCGTTTCCACCGTCAATTAAAGAGTGCACTAAAGTGTCACAATGCAGCAACCAGTAGTTGGACGCGAATTCTCCCTACCGTTTTGCTAGGAATTAGGTCGTCTTGGAAGGAGGACTTGAAAAGCACATCCGCAGAGTTAGTTTACGGACAGAGCTTACGCCTCCCCGGAAAATTTTTAGGTGACAATCCGACTAACAAAACTACGCAGGCTGAATTTGCTAAAGAGCTTCGATCGCATTTTAATAAGCTCAAGCCTGTCGCTAGTACCCAACACGGAAAGAAAAGCACTTCCATTTTCAAGGACCTTATTACCTCTACTCACGTGTTGGTGCGGAACGATGCAGTCAAAGTTCCATTACAGCAACCTTATGACGGCCCTTATAGAGTAATTTCTAGGAAGGATAAAACATTCGTATTAGATATACGTGGCCGCGAGGTTACGGTATCAATCGATAGACTAAAACCAGCTTATTTCTTAAGGGATGCTAATTGTCATCCAGACAGCGCTACTAATATTGTCGTAGATCTCGCTCCCGAAATCACTTCACGTTCTCAAACCCCATCTGAATCAGTTCCCCAATGTTCACCATCTGTAACTCTGGTTCCTGAACCGCAGGGGCCGCGAAAGTCTGGTAGACGCGTACGATTTCCTGATTACTACCAGGCCAATTTTTCGTGATCTCGATCACTGGCAGGGGAGTACTGTAGCGACTCCATTAATTGTTTATTAATAGAATACATATTACTTTAGGGAACTTGCATATGAATAATATTTTAAGTTAACTGTTAATTACCGTTAGTTTAAGATTTCTCACGGCCTGCGCACAGATGTTATGTTGTCTTTTATTGTAATGTGCAAGGGACCCTTTTTATCCTTTGGAACAATGACTTTATTATCTTAGTTTTAAGAATTTAGCTAAGGTTTCTGTAGTGATGCCGACGGTTCTTTTGTTAATGTATAGCTTTCTATATTTATTGTGCAACCCATTATAGCTGTAAAAACCTTTGTGTAACGTGCCGCCCGATCGCTTCCCTGCTTTCAACAATTGTGAAGAAGCATTCATTCAGTCTTATTCGGTCTAGAGGTGCGGTCGGTCGGCACTCTTATTCTTTGTAACTTATCTTAAATAAACTAACTCCAACACGTTAACCAAGTATTATTTTCGCGATTCACGTAACGCCGATATAGCTAAGTAACGATACGTTCCCGAAAGATGTATTACCAAAAGAAGACAGAACAGTAGAATACTTAATGAGTAAGATAAAAATAAAATATTTGGCAGAGAAACAAAGTACAACACAAGAAAAGTCAGAAGCTCCAGTAGAAAAGTCAAATGCATTTAAGACTGAAACAAAGTCAGTCCCAAACTCAAATCTATGTTTTATTTGTGGGAAACCAGGCCATATGAAACGTAACTGTTGGTACAATCGAGGACAACAAAATAGAGGTACAAATTATAATAGAGGACAAAGTCATTCAACTCATCGGTTACGTGGTCGTGGATTCAATAACCGTGGTCGAGGAAGAAACTTCAATCAAAATGCATCAAATACACAGAATGAACAAAGTAATTTCCATACCTCAGTTATTCAAAGCAACATTACATCAAGTTCGAGTGAAAATAAGTCAAGTAAGAATGAAATTACATGGTTATTGGACAGTGGATGCACTGACCACATTATAAATAGTGATGAGCATTTTGAAAGGTCAGTTATATTGAAGAATCCAGTTAAAGTCAAAGTTGGTGATGGCAGAATGCTAGAAGCTACAAAGGTTGGTGATATCAAACTATATTTTCCTGTTTATGGTTCAAGATCATATGTAAATGTGAGAAATGTGTTTTATGTAAAAGAAATGAAGGCAAATTTATTGAGTTATGCAAGGATCACAGATAATAATAACACGGTTGTATCAAAAGGACATTGGGCAAAAATATACACTCCAAATGGCAAATTAATGGCAATAGCACAAAAACAGGAGAGGTTATACAGAGTGATTAGTTACATCGAAAATAGTAAAATGCATGCAAATGTAAGTAAAAGTACATTGTCAGTGAAGGAAAAATTACATCGTACACTTGGACATGTCAACTTTAAATATTTGGAAATTATGTGTAAAAATCAGTTGCTTGAAGGAATACCTAAAGAAATAGAATCTGAGTATATGAAGTGTGCTATATGTATTGAGAACAAAATGCATAACTTACCTTTTAAGAATAATAGAAGAAGAGCTGAAGACATATTAGAGATTGTTCATACAGATGTCAATGGGCCACATAACACAACAGGATACGGTGGTGAAAAAGACGTTGTGACCTTCATAGATGATTATAGCAAATTGGCAAAAGTTTATTGTATTAAGGCGAAGGATCAAGTTGCAGATTGCTTTATAGAATATGTAAATGCAGTTCAAAATTTAACTGGAAAAATGATAAAAGAATTAAGATGTGACAATGGGAAAGAATACATGAACAATAAGATGTATAGTTTTGCAAGAGAAAAAGGAATAATGATAAAGGCATGCCCACCGTATGTACACGAGTTGAACGGAATTGCAGAGAGATATAACAGGACTATAATGGATATGGCTAGATGTTTACTAGCAAAAGCAAAGGTAAATAGATGCTATTGGCCGGAAGTGATTAAAGCAGCAGCTTATCTAAAAAACAGGAGTTTGGCAAATACTGTAGTGAGAAAAACACCCTATGAGATATTTTTCAATAAGAAGCCCTCACTAAAAGAATTGAAATTATATGGAAGCAGAGTTTATGTCAGAATACCAGAAGTAAACAGAAGATCAAAATGGGATAAGAAGGCAGAATTAGGAATATTACTTGGATATGTTGAAGTTGGTTATAAAGTATTAATAAATAATAGAATAATAGTTGCCAGACATGTTGATATTGTAGAAGAAGATGTTATGTGTATGGGCAACAATGATGATACAGATTCAGAGGAAGAAAGACAATAAGAAGAAATAATTGAAAATAATGTACCAGAAGAAACTCAAATAATTGATCCAAGTTGTGATGATTACCTTAAGTATGATAATGACAATGAAGATAAGGAACCGAAAAGAACAAAGAGACAAACCAAACGTCCAGTCAGATTTGATGATGAATTCGGCTATTATTGTGTTTGTGCAAATTTTTGTGATGCAATGATTCCAGGTACATTTCAGGAGGCGATACAATGTGATGAAGCCAATCAATGGAATGAAGCAATGGACCGTGAGATGACCAGTCTTGTTAAAAATAATACCTGGACACTAGTGAGTAGACCAGAGCGCAAAGAGATTCTAGATGTGAAGTGGATGTACAAGAGAAAACCAGGTAACATTTTTAAAGCTCGCTTAGTAGTAAGAGGTTTTCAACAAAAGGATAATATTGATGATACATACTCACCTGTTGCCAAAATGCAAACATTAAAATTGTTATTATCTTATTCTTGTCAGTATAGTTTCCATATTCATCAAATGGATGTAGAAACAGCCTTTTTAAATGGTAATGTAGTATCAGAAGTTTATGTTAAACAGCCACAAGGCTATAATGATGTTCCAAATAAAGTTTATAAATTAAATAAAGCATTGTATGGTTTAAAAGAAAGTCCAAGAGCTTGGTACGAATGTTTTAACGATTTTATTAAAAAACTAGGTTTCTATAGAAGTAAATATGATTATTGTCTTTATATAAAAAGTGAGAACAATGTAACGATCTATATACTTGTGTTTGTTGACGATTTACTAATTTGTTGTAGAGATGTAAAAGTAATTAATGATATTAAGAAACAACTGCATAATAAATTTAAAATGAAGGATTTAAATAAAGTGAAAAATTATATTAGTATAGATATTGAGTATGATTATGATAACTCTATTAATGTCTTAAAGTTGTGCCAGAAAAACTACATAGATTCTTTAGCAGAAAAGTATAACATTAAAAATTCTAAATTGTATAAAACGCCAATGGAACTTAATTTAAAACTAAGTAAATCTAATATAAATGAGGATGTTAAATATAGAAATTTGATAGGTGCACTCTTGTATATCAGTCAAGGTACTAGACCTGACATATCTTATTTTTTTTTTTTTTTTTTTACATTTTAGGAAAGCTTACAGACTAATAACATTATAATAACAATAATATACAACTAAATTGCTAATAACAAGCTTCCACAGATAAATAACAAGAAAAGAAAAAATATTACTTCCCAATAATCTAAGCTACGAGTACTTCATCAAAGTTAGCTCATTCTATTTTTATTAATTCTAATTTAACTATTTGTACAATAAACGGTTCAAGTGCATGCAGGTGCCTCTTGTACAAAAAATGGCTTTGCTAAAAGTCTCCTAACTGTGCTTGCATTGGTGCAGAATAGATCAATGCCAGGTTCACAAGAAATCTCGTTAAAACTGCGACTGGCTCTCGGAAAGTATGCATTACGCCTATAATTTGTATTTGCATAAGGTAACATGCAGTAGTGGTCGCTGTCGAAGCCCCATCTGATTAGTGCGCATCGTTAATTTAGAAAGAAGTCCAGGACAGTCGACGGAACTATTAGCGATACTAAACAAGTAACATACGTCATTAATATAACGTCTACGGTCAAGTGGTAGAAAATGGTACCTTCTGCATCGGTGAATATAATTTACAGATACTTGCTTTGCCCTCCAATCAAGGTACTTAAGAAATTTTCTCTGGATGCCCTCAATACGAGACTTGTAAATCTCGTATTGAGGGTTCCAGACTTGTGATGCATACTCAAGGTGGCTGCGTACGAACGAACAATAAAGGACTTTGATCGGTTTTAGTGATCGGAAACATGCTGAGGTTCTCATTATGAAACCAAGAGCCCTTGACGCCTTACCTACTATACTATCAATATGCTGATCAAAGAGAAGCTTACTGTCTTGTGTAATCCCAAGATCCCTAATACTGTCAACTTTGCCTATGCCGATATTGTAAAGTTTGTACGTAGAATCGATTATAGCCTTCTGACGAGTAAAAGTCATGTGGAAACACTTTGCGACATTCAATTCTAGCCTGTTACGTCTACAGTATTCTTCAAAACTATTCAAATCGTTTTGTAACAGGTGTGTATCTGATATGTTTCGGATAATTTTATGAATTTTCATATCGTCAGCATAAAGTAAAATATAACAATTCTCGAAACAGTGTTTCACGTCAGCAATGAAGAGAGTAAATAAAAGGGATCCTAAAATCGAACCCTGAGGAACTCCAGAAGGGACAGAACTCCATCCAGATGTGTACCCCTGCAGTACCACAGCCTGAGTTCTATTATCAATATAGGAGGAGAACCAACGATACAAGTCTCCGTGTATTCCGGCTTTTAATAGCTTCTCTAAGAGCAGCCTATGGTCAATACGATCAAAGCATTTACTGTAATCAGTATAGATTACGTCAACCTGTGCACGCTGTTCCATACCTTCGGATATAAATTCATGGGACAAGATTAAGTTAGATGTAGTGGAACGCTTTCTAAGAAAGCCATGCTGTTCATCACCAAAGTTGCATTTCATGGCAGCGTATACGTCAGTAAATACTATGCGTTCGAGGATTTTTGAGAACAAACATATCTTGGATATTGGTCGGTAATTAGAGATATCCGACTTATTACCCTTCTTGAAGACTGGGGTCACGAATGCAGATTTCCAAATTTTTGGTACTATGCCTTCTGAGAGTGACCGCCTGAATAAAATACACAGTGGTACAACAAGGCTTTCGGCACAATTTACAATAAATACTGGAGGTATAAGATCAGGACCGCCGGATTTGGAAAGGTCCAAGGTCCTTAATAACTTTAGAACTTGAGAATGAGACACGCCAATCGAACCTATGCTTGTCACACTATCTTCAACAGTAATGCCATCGGAGGTAGCGGGCACAGGATTAGGTTCTTGAAAAGTTGAATGGAAATAAGTTGCGAATAAATTGCTGATTTCTTCACCTGTACTCGCGCTCCTATCACCATAATACATTACTTTTGGAAAAGTACCAGAGTTCCTTTTACTTTTCACATATGCCCAAAAAGATTTAGGGTTCTCAATGATCGACGATTCGATTTTATCCATGTATGAATTAAAACAAATTTTCTCCAAGTTAACTGCCCTATGCCGCAAAACAGAAAAGGAGTGAAAGTCGGACACATTACCGTATGTTTTGAACTTACGATGATATTTATATTTCTCTCTCAGTACCTTGACCAAAGCTGAATTATACCAAGGTGGATAAGATGACTGTCTAGCTGACTTAATTGGGATGTACTTGTCTCTGAGCTCATATAGTTTATTATAAAAGAGTTCAACAGCTCCATCTAACGATTCAGCAAGTAATAACTCATTCCAATTGATTTGGGCGAGTTCAGATTTAATAGCCGTGTAGTCACCCCTTTTTTTTTTTTTTTTTTTTTTGCGTGGAGAAATGCTCATGCATACTGCACTACCACGGGGAGATAGTGCAGTTGTGTGGGACTCTAACCCACTAAAACTCCACGGTGTCCTCCAGTGCCGCTTATGGCGGGAACACGGGCACGCGTTAGCACTCACCGCGAACCCGCCGCGGCTGTCCGTCACCGGACCCTCCTCGGGGGAGTACCCCCCATCACTGGCGCACCATAACACACTGTACGCCGTGACCACCCCAGGGACCAATTCAGCACATGGGTGCCAGACGACCCCGTGTATGGCACCCTTGGTCCCACTGTGACGGGTCGAGGTCAATGGCCCCGCCACCTACCATTTTGCGGCCGCAGGGGATAGGGAGAGCGGCTAACGCTATACCGACACTCCTCTTCCCCTGCGGCCCCACCGCGTCCGCCATCAGACGGTGGCGACCCCGTCTAGGCCGCGGAAGGTAGGGAGAGCGGCGCACCGCAATACCGGCACGCCTCTCCCGCCGCGGCCTCCGACCCTCAGCCGCGATATCGTATGGGACCTGGGAATCTCCATAAGACATCGCGGCCCGCCTCAGTTGCGATGTCGCCTGTTACCAAGCGGCACCGCAACCTACTAGTTGGCCGCTACGTCGTCGGCTTAATCGGCAAAAGCCCTGACGAGCGGCCCCTCCTCGGGTTCCTCTTCGCTTCACCGTGGGTGACCAAGCCACGGTTACTGAGCCCCCCCGCCTCGACAAAGCGGGAACCCACCGGGGGGGGTGTAGTCACCCCTAGAGAATACATACTTCATAGTCAATTTATCAGTTAATTTGTGAATCTCAACAAAGTCAGCTGTAATCATCAGTGGTTTATGGTGTAGGTCCACAGGTAATGCCAGAGGATCCTGACATTCAGTAACATTGACCGAGTCATTTGAAAAAACTAAGTCCAATAATCTACCATTGCTGTTTCTCTCACCGTTATATTGGGACAGATTAGAAGTGAGAACCCCGTCAAAAAATTATCGCAAGTAATTACATGATACATTTTGCGGGATTAGTTCATTACTGTCAGTATTTATCCAGTCTACATTATTACCAAAGTTAAAATCACCCATAATAATGAATTTATCTAATGGGTGGGTCAAGACCAATTGATTAACATTTATACTAAAATTATGTAATTGATTATAATATGAATTGCCAAGGTTTTCTTTGCAAAGATATAAGGCACAAATGTGTAAATTATAATTTACCGCAGGTCTAGATCTTTTTAAGATAAGTGAGACCCAAATGTCTTCAGCAGAACTTCGCCAATCATGTCGTTCTACAACAGTAAGCTCACTTCTTACCGCTATCAAAACACCACCGCCCCGCTTCTGAGAGGTTCGAGAGTAATCGCGATCACGCCTCCACACCAAATAGCGACCATCAAACATCTCATTACTAAAGATATCATCCACGAGCCATGTCTCCGTGAACACAATGACATCATATACACTAAGTGATATTTTATGAAATATATCGTTCGTTTTCGTACGCAGACCACGCACATTCTGATAATATACATTAAGAGTATCCATCACTAATAAAAACTATAGCAGAATAAACTAAACAATTAAAAAGGTCAAGCAAAATTAAGTTACGCACCAAAAAATTTAAGAAATATACAATTTCTCGACAAGGTATTATTAAGTAGGTAGAAGGCAACAACTTATGATAATGTATCAAGCACAGCAGAGCACAGTGTCCAAAAACAAGAAACTTTGAAAAGCACAAACCAAACACGCTTATTATAGAAACAAAAGGTGACGATCGGTAGAAAGATAAGGATCGCTCGCAGCACAACATGGCAATAACATACATAACACAGTATTCGAAAACAAACCACAATTCCAACGCAATTAGATCGTTATTACGCCGACACAATAATTTCGTATAAGTGATTTTTTTAAGTAACTTACTCGTTAGCATCGTGCAATGACACAGAACAATTAGGAAAACACAAGTAGCACACACTGTCTTGCGGTTCTCAAACCTTTTATGGACACAATTAACAAAATATGTAAATATTGTTGTATAAATGATAATAGATATTATTATATAATTTTTGAGAGATCCTTTTCTGATTTCACTATGAATACTGGGGTTGTGTCCATTTTTCTCGCATGTATTTTTGCGTGTTTGACCCATACATATTGAAAATCCGTTTCGGATGCCAACTTTTTAGCTTTAGATAACAGTATTTTGTTTTTAGTCGTTAGATGGTCATTTATATATATTCGCTGGTTGCCTGCTAATCCGATTTGGCCAGTTGTCAGTGGCGATGTCTTGAATACATATCTGGCTGCAGCAACAAAATCGTCTTTGACATAGCGATTGCAGAACGAAACAATGACTGGCTTTATGTGATCTTTTTCGCGCGTAGGCACTCTAGTAATAAAGTTGATCTGACTTTTGGCGACGGGATAATTAATTTTTGCACCAATACTAGAGATTATCTGGAATAGGTTTTCATTATTCGGATCTCGGTCTACATCTTGATTCGACGCTAAGCTGGCAAAGTCGGGTTTCTAGTGTCAGTCAAAGGGTCAATGGGACTTTGCGATGCCTGTATCGTCTGAGAAACTTTCTACCTGCAAAAACGAAGACCATGCTTGTGCAGACTTTAATTTTTCCTTTGATCGACTATGGTGACGTGTGCTGCTTTGACCTAAACGCGGTATTCCTGGATAAGCTGGATAGGCTCTTAAACAACTGCATCCGGTTCATATTCAACCTCCGGAAATATGACCATGTGTCGAGCTGCAGAACTGAACTCAAATGGATGCCCATTCGGCAGAGAAGAAATTTTCGCGCTTTGACTGCGCTTTTCTCTCTACTCAACTCTCATACACCTCCTTCTTATCTCTTTCCTCACTTTCAATACCTATGTACTTCACACGCTAGGGATCTGCGTTCATCTAACAATCTTCTCTTGCTCTGTCCTTCTCATACTTCTGATTTTGTCCATTCATCCTTTCACATTCAATCCATTCTTCTCTGGAATGCGCTTCCTCTCGATATCAGGACGGCCACCAGTCAGTATGCATTTAAGCGGAAGTTGCGGCATTATTTTCTAAACGAATAGCAGAGTCGTCTCAATACGCGCCTTTCTATTAATTTATGTATATATATATATATATAGTATTTATTATAGTACCTATTTATGTATGTTTATTTTAACCATATACTCATTTTGTGTTTATTTTTTTTTTTTTGTTATGCACCTGCCATGCTATCTCTTCACCGCCCATGGTTGACTGGTAGAGAATGCCTCAGGCATTAAGTCCGCCTATGTACTTTTATGTTGCATGAAGTTTTAATAAATAAATAAATTATTCGATGGAGACAATCCTTTCACCTCCACATTGTTCATACGCGACCATTGATCCTTATTGTCCGAATCTTCCTCCAGCCTATCCAGACGCGCCTGTAGCTGATCCACCTGCCCTTGAACTTTTTCCAGCTGAGTGACACGCTGCTCCATGTCACTTATCCTCACATTAAACTCCTTGGCAACTTCATTGAATTGCTGGTTCAGAGAGGTTTTCATGTCAGCGAACTCACTCCTAAGTGCCTGGATTTCGTCCTTCAGACCTTCTAATGGAGACAACTTTGCAGCCAATTCACGTATTTCAATTAGTACTGCAGATTCCGGTTCTAACCTCGGCGAAATTGGTAAGCTGGGTGTTTGCTTGCATTTCATGCACCGCCATGTAAGCTTCCTGTTTCCCAACTTTCGGAGGCCAGATTCAGTGATGCCTGCACATTGGAAGTGCAGCTCATTTCCGCAGGCTGAGCAACGCATTCCATCAGTCAGCTGATCATCACAGATACCACACTTCTTTAATACATCCATTATTTGTTTTTGTTACGAACTATTATATAATTTTAGAGACAGTAACTTTGAGAAACACTTGCCGGCTGTTAAAAACAAATCGACAGCAGGTTCAAGTAAACGCGACCGTAGACAACAAGGCCTATGACGGTAATATAGTGTAAACTATTTAAGTAGATTCCAAAATTGTTATAATGAGACACATTTTAAATATGCCTTAAGAGTTCTAAAGTATTTGTATTTAACAAAAGATCTGAAATTAACTTACAGACAAAGTCTTAAAACTGATAATATTGTAAATTGTTATGTAGATGCTGATTGGGCAGGAGATATCACTGATAGGAAGTCAACTACAGGTTTTATTATTGAACTATTTGGAAATCCAATTTATTGTTAATCTAGGAAACAAAATTGTGTAACTAAGTCATCTACCTTTGCAGAATATGTTGCATTATCTGATGCTGTAACTGAAATAATTTTCTTTAAAAATGTAATAAGTGATATGTTTATTAAGATTTGTAGACCAATTAAAATCCATGAAGATAACTCTGGCTCTTGCTATAGCTAAATATGGTAATTTTACAAAAAATAGTAAGCACATAGAAGTTGATTGGGGTGGTATGGGATCTACCTCCTAGTGGTCCACCCCGGGCAACGGCACCACGGGCTTGCCTGTGGTACGGCTGAAATATCCCACTTAAGCGGTGGTAGGCTCCGCAAGGGACCGCCTGGCTTGCGACCACCATCCCACCGGAGTCCGGCGCCAAGCAGCTTGCTGTATTCCGTCGGTGTGTGGGAGTGCCAGTGCCTTTGGGGGAGAAGGAGGTTGTCAGTTGCGCTGTTCAGAACCGGTCGTGGTCTCTGAGAATAACTTGCCGGGTAGCTCATTCTGGAGGGTAGCGGGATCCGAAGCACGGTGCCAGCCGTTGGCCGACCGCAGTCAGTAGGGGGCCCAAGTAGCACGCCAGCCACGTGCCAAAGGCTGCCCCGCCAACTCGCGAAAAATCCCGGTATGCTCCACCGTGCCAGCTGGCGACTGGATGGGAGGACCCGGTGGCCATATCCGGGGGGGTTCGGGCGTCCCTGCAGTCTCCAAATGAGTTCGCCATAGGTTGAGTTAGTTTTAGTGGTCCACTTGGTTATCTGAGCAGCGCCTCGACAGTTCAACTTTTTCCCCAGCAACTCTTACAATATCAATGACCAAAGCAAAGAAGAGAAATAAGGTTAAACAACGGCTGCACTTCCTCCCACTTAAAGTACACCTCATTAACATCAGGGGGTTGCACTCCAACCTTGATCCGGTCCACCACCACCTCGAGACCGAGAAGCCGCACCTGTTCTTCCTAACGGAGACGAAGATAACAACTCCGTCGGACGTGGCATACCTCAACTACCCGGGTTACTCTCTTGAACACAAGTTCTAGAAGCAAGCTGGGGTCTGTGTGTACGTCCGCGATGACATCTGTTGTCGTCGTCTCCGTTGCTTTGAGAAATCGGGTTTTTCTGCCATATGGCTACTTGTGGACACAGGCGTGGAGAAATCTATCTACGTCGGCGTATACCGATCCCATAGCGGTGACCAGGAGTCAACAGCGCTCTTTAATAGCCTTGTAGAGTCGACTGATGTAGCCCAGCAACGATACCCAACAGCGAAGCTTGTTTTTCTGGGGAACTTCAACGCCCATCATAAGGAGTGGCTGTTCCCGTACCAGAAAACCGACCATGCCGGGTTGGAGGCGCGCAAGTTTGCTTTAACGCTAGATCTTACCCAGCTGGTGAATGTGGCAACGCGGGTACCGGATGTAGACGGCCATACACCCAATTGTTTGGACCTTCTGCTGACAACTGATCCGGGCAGTCATTCAGTGTCGGTCTCAGCACCGCTGGGAACGTCTGACCACTGTCTGGTGAAATCCGTTTCGACCTGCTCTCCTCCAGATGAGAGTCCTAGAGGCACGAGGCGAGTATGGCGATACGAGTCAGCAGACTGGGATGAGATGCGGCACTTTTTTGCGGCCTATCCTTGGCGGCATGTGTGCTTCTCCTCGGGTGACCCATCGTGCTGTGCTGACGTGGTTGCGGACGTGATTCGGCAGGGAATGGAGTATTTTATTCCATTCTCCGACATCCCGCTCGGTTACAAAGCCCGGCCTTGGTATAATGCAGAATGCGCCCACGCTGAGGCCCGAAAAGAGTCTGCCTACCAAGCCTGGGTCAAGGCCCGCGACCGCAAAATTAGAGCGCGTAGGGTTCGCGCGAGGAAAAGAGCCTTTAATTCTGCCGCCAAGCTCTGCAAGCGGGTTCTGCGTCGGGCACGTTTTGACCATATTGGACGTATCGGGGCCAAGCTGGCATCGCACCCCCCGGGTAGTAAACAGTTTTGGTCCCTGTCTAAAGCGGTTGAAACTAATTTCTGTCGACCCACTTTACCTCCAATGCTGAAACCTGATGGGTCGCTGGCTCACTCTGCAAGTGAGAAAGCAAATTTATTTGCATCTCTCTTTGCAAGCAATTCACGTCTAGATGCTGGCTCTAAGCAACCACCTAATATACCTCAATGTGACTCTTCGATGCCGGAGATCGCAGTTCACACTAAAGAGGTTCGGAGAGTACTGTGCAGCCTAGACGTGAACAAGGCCAGCGGGCCTGACGGCATTCCAGCGAGAGTATTGAGGCAGTGTGCGCCTGAACTGTCTCCTGTATTGACACGCTTGTTCCGCCTCTCTCTTAAAAAAAGAAAGGTGCCGAAATCCTGGAAGCTTGCAAATGTACAACCAGTACACAAGAAGGACGACCGTGCAGACCCTGCCCACTACCGTCCGATAGCCATTACCTCCATACTATGTAAGGTTATGGAAAGGGTACTGAACAGTAAGTTGCTGACCTACCTTGAAGACAATGAGCTCCTCTGTGACCGTCAATATGGCTTTCGCCGGGGACGGTCAACTGGAGATCTTCTTGTGTTTGTCACGCACTGCTGGGGCGAAGCCATCGAGAATCACGGCGAAGCACTTGCCGTATCGCTCGATATCTCGAAGGCCTTTGACAGGGTCTGGCACGCTAGTCTACTCGGTAAGCTTCCTGCTTATGGCATCCCAGCCGATTTTTGTAGCTGGATATCAGACTTCCTTAGTGAACGGTCGATCCGAGTAGTCGTTGACGGCTGCTCCTCTGACCTTAAGACTATTTATGCCGGTGTTCCTCAGGGGTCTGTTCTCTCTGCAACTCTTTTCCTGCTGCACATCAATGACCTACTTCTGCCTGGTATTGTTGGGTACGCAGATGACAGTACTGTTTCAGAGAGATACTTCTCCAGCGCAAGAACCGGCGGGGATGAAGTTCGTTCCTTGAGGGAGGCTATGGTGGAGCGTACTGATTTGACCTTAAGTCTTGTCTCCCGTTGGGGTGATGACAATCTGGTCTCTTTTAACGCCACCAAAACACAGGCATGTCTTTTTACCGCAAAGAGGTCTCATTTCATCAGAACGCCTACTTTTCGGGGTGCATCTGTTCCTATAACTGACCGGCTCGAGCTCCTTGGCATGGAGTTGACATCCAGTCTCAACTTCGGCGCCACCATCGAGTACAAAGCCCAAATTGCGGCAAAGAAACTGGGCGTCCTAAACAGAGTGAAGGGATACTTTATGCCTGAACAGCTATTAACTCTTTACAAAGCGCAAGTCCGATCCTGCATGGAGTATTGCAGCCACCTCTGGGATGGCTCAGCTAAATATCAGCTTGCCGCGCTTGACTCGGTGGAACGCAGAGCCAAGAGACTAATTGGCGACGTCAAACTGGTGGATGCCAAGCTTCACAGCTTAGCTCATCGCCGTAAGGTTGCCTGCTTGTCGGTCTTCTACAGACTGTATTTTGGCGAGTGTGCTCATGTACTCCACGACCTCATCCCACCGGCCCCCTTCTACTATCGGACATCTAGACGCACTGCAAGTTACCATCCTCACCTAGTTGCTATTCCACCAATTCGCACCATGCGCTTCCAAACATCCTTCATAATGCGCACTGCAAAAGAGTGGAACTCACTGCCTGCGTCTGTGTTTCCGAACGCATACAACCCGAATCTCTTCAAAGTTAGAGTGAACAGGCTTCTTCTGGGTAAGCTCACTCCATCGTCGACTTTGTCTCTGTCACCTCTGACCTAGACTAGAGTCAAGAGCAAACCCATCTCGAATTAAAAAAAAAAAGTACAATATCACTATGTTCATGAAAACTATAAGAATAAAGTTATTGAAATTGTAAAAATTGATTCAGATTCAAATGTTGCAGACATACTTACCAAATCTTTGGGAAAAATTAAATTTCTTAAGTTTAGAGAAAAGCTGAAATTAGAATAAAAAGTTAAAGTTATGTAAAACTTGATTGTGAAAAGTTATGTTGATAAATAAATAAGAAAAAAGTTTTAAGTTTACTTTTATATTTTGTTAGTATATAGGATAAATAATACATGAATGTAAGTAAAATATAAATGTAAGGAGGCGTGTTGTAATACTCTGTGGTACTTTTATATTTTCGAATCCGGGCAACACTCTCTTCCCTTCCGGACTTGCACATAAGAAAGAAATGTTGTATCTATTCTGTAATCTTTTCCATAATAATGAATAAACAGTTTAAGGACAAAATAGTGTTTAATGTCAATCAGCCAATTTATAAATAGGTACATCTGACGTACATCTGCCATGAAAACGACGTCATGTTCACGAAAGCGCAATAGAATTTCCAAAATGTTTGATTGCAATTTTTGACCGATGTGTTGACTTTCGTTTAACGATCGAGAACGTGCATCTTTAGCAGAAGCGTCAAATACGACACGAAGGCGAGTCGTGGTACTATCAGGACGCACGACGCAGTGATGGGGAATATAGTATTTCCCATTACCTACGTCATCTGGAGAGACTAATGACATATGACCCGCATTTAAATAATCGGGCATAAAATCGGAATATTGACGATGACACTCGGGGTCACGTGACAGTCGACGTTCAATCGCATAGAAACGACGCAATGCAATGTCACATGAACCCGCAAAAATAGGTTCGGACCCGTCCTTGAATGGCAACTGCACGGTGTACCGCCCAGATGAGTCACGGGAATGAGTAGTGATAAAATGTTGTTCACAAGCTATCTCATCTGGGGTTAGGGATGCTGCTGTCGGTATACTTCTAATTCCCAGAACCGTTGAACTGATGAGTTTAATTCCTTATCACTTTGTACGGAAGTGTTAAGTAGGGAACCGAGTGAATGAGAAGCTAAACGAGTTTTACCGAACAAAAGCCATCCAAAGACCGAGTCGAACGCGGTAGGTTGAGGTGATTTGCCTTTGATCTGACGATTACGAAGTGATTCAGCAAACATATCAGCACCGAATAGTAGGTCGATCCTGCCGGGAATATCAAAACCAGGATCGGCTAACGGTAGTGAATTGATGTGAGCCCAACCCGATGTATTTAATTTAGCGATTGGTTGGTCCCCGCAAATTTTTGACATTACGTGCATATTTAAATTAAATAAAATTTGATCACCAGTCCCAATAGAACAATTTACGTCTCCTAAGATTGAAGCCGGGGCTTCACCGATTCCACTTATAGTTGTGGTAGAACTGGATAATTTTAAATTTAAATTTTTGACAGCTGAGTCAGTAATAAGATTAATCTGACTCCCCGAATCGAAAAGAGCTCGAAAAGACACGAACTTGCCATCCGCATCCCGTACTTGCACAATGGCAGTCGCTAATAGAACGGTTGTGTTATTGTTATTAGAAAATAATAAAGAGGTTGGATTTGACTCGACCGGTTTATCTTTGTGAAATAAAGTGTGATGTTTATGGTTACACTTACGACATTTAAAAATGGAAGTACAGCTTTTTAATTGATGTGAAGATCGAAGACAATTGTAACACCAAATATTTTTGCTTGCGATAGATATCCGCTCATCTACTGGTTTATTATGAAACTGTTGACATGACGATATTGAATGAGTCTCGCCACAAAATGCGCATTTAACTGTTTGTAAGGTAGGTGCTTTACCGCTTGCAGTACTCGCGGCGACAGGTTGAGGTTTATCCGTACCACCAACGAGCGCTAAGAAACATTAGACCGTTTATTTAATTGAGATGATTTTACCGATTGTTGTTGTGGCGTTTTAGAAGTTCTAGTATTAGTTTCACAAAAATGAGAATCGCGTAATAGCGCTTCGAATTTTAAGTGTAAGAATGATTTCAATTGTGCATATGAAGGAAACTCAATATCAGGCTGTTTTTCCTCGAAATCGCAACTCCCGTTTGAATCTATCCTAGAGAGAAGGTGGTAGACTAATACAAAATCCCATCGGTCCTCAGGTAAAATAATGTTCTTTAAAATAATCAAATTTTCCTCAAACAGATCCAACGATTTTCTAAACTCATTACCGTCAGTAGTTTCAAAATTAATGCTTAAAAGGTCCCTCCATGATGTAAAAGCTAAAGGGCGTTTCCTGTGATAGCGAGTCATAAGTACCTGGTAGGCATCATTGTAATGTTCGTGAGTTAACGGAAAGGCCTTGATGACAGATAACGCATCGCCAGTCAAGGACGAGAATAAGTAGTGAAACTTTTCCGTAGCAGTAAGACTACTAGAATTATGAATCAATGCATTAAAAGTATCGTGATATTCAGGCCATTTCTTTATGTCACCACTAAAACTTGGAAGAACAATTTTCGGTAAACGGATATTCGAAGATGAAGAACTTTGGTTATGATTAACTTGAGGTTCACTTTTAGTTAAACTACGATGAATAGATAAGGTTTTAAAATATTTATCGTCAAAGTTATCCTGGAGCGTATTATCGACATGATCAGGATCATCCACAAGGTCTAAAATATTTTGATGAGCATATTCAAAACTATCTGAAATATGTTTAAGTTCCGGGTAATAAGAAAGGAATAAATTCCGTTGTGAGTCATCATTCATTGCCAATGTACCTATTTCTAATCCCTTATCCAACCGCTTAGCAGCTAACCTACGCTTTCTCCGTAACTGCGATAAGTCTTGATCAGTATATTCAACCTCCATAGAACTTAAAAGAACTTTGTTTACGAGTCGAATGTTTACTTAACAACGACATGATTAAAGCAATTAGCAAAACCGGTTACTGATAATAACGAATAGTTGACGATAAAAAGTTCCAACAGGTAAACTATGTCGGTATGCAAAGATGTAAACAAGATAAAAACACGAGTACCTACGTATGTAAGCTTCGTTTTAACCTTATTGACACAATATTTCTACTATGTCATATGAAGGAATGTAACAGATAAGCTAAATAGTGATGCCTTGGTTTTACGTTAGACGAGAATCCGAACGCACCCAAACCGTTGACAGCTACTAATAGCGCGATACGTTGAACAAGCTTTTCACACACACCGTCGAATTGCAAAATGTGAAAATGAACAAAGAAATTTTTACGTATGTTTGCTGAACTATATTTTATGATAAAACGATACCAAAAAATAGCTACTATAGGCCGAAATAGTAATAATAAGCACCAAATAGTAATTTTATATGCTTAATATTGAGATCCTACAATAACTATTTTAATAAATTTACTCACACCTACCGTCGAGTTAAAATGTGGTGAACAAAGGAATTTTACGTATGTTTGATGTACGATATTTTACGATAAACGATACCGAAAATAGTTACTATAGGCCGAGAGTAGTAATACTAAGCACCGAAAAGTTAGATAGATTGCCTAATATTGATCCTACAATAACTATTAAGGTTTAACTGTGTTGAAATAAGTGGTAATGGCGGGTCCCTGGTTTCGGCACCATAAAAATGTGCGGTTGTGAGAAAGTATTTTAGGTTGCGATGAGAAACCACACAATTGGGACTAGACCTGGAGATGGTCTAGGCGATAAACGAAGACGATTGTTTCACGAAATAAAGCAGTAACAAACTATAATACGTGTACGTACCTTAATTTGCTATATTTGCTTTCGCTGCCCGCCTTTCGTTGATATTTCACCACAGTTGAGTTTATGATGATGGTCACGAGCTGCTCAGGTAGATATCAAGCAGCTGATCCGGATTAATCTCTCTGCCGAAGAGATCGCGAGATATGCGCGTGCGTTCAGAAAGACGTAAAAGTGACAGACGTTTTTTTTTTCTTTTTCTTTGCGGTTGTGACGTCACGTATGACAATTGTAAAGACAGTTGCGATTGACACTGTATAAATCGATTGGAACATCGTGTGTTGCCCGAAAAGAGATAAATTACGCTATACGATGACGAAACACTACTAATAATTTCAATCTCTCAACTAATTCATTGGGATCGTCCCAATAAACCAAGTCAGTGTCCTTGTTATATTTTTTAAGCTTTGGCAAGCTGCCTCCAAGTTTTGTCTGAATTGTATAGTTAGAAGTATCGGAAAATAATGGTTTGATTATTTCACGATACTTAATTCATTTGTCACCTCTTATTTGACTTTTGTATGATATAATATGTCCTTATAGACAAGTTTATCTGTTCTCGATATTGACTTTAAATTAGGTTTTCTTCGAAGTAACAGTTCTTTTAGGCCAGGTTTTAAATTGTAAGTTTTGTCTCTGATTTTAATCAATAATAAGTTATCGTTATTCAAACTATCAATTTTTGAAATTGTTACTACTGAATTACCCATAATTAAAGTTTTCTTTTGTTTTCTTATCCCAAATGGTATATTTAAACCATCATGAATATCATAAGTATCAGCGCGATCTAGTGAAATTTCTAAGTTATCTCTCACTTCATTTTCAGGAGAGCTTGCAGACTTTAATTCAGCATCATAAAAATCGTCACACATAGCAGAAGAGCTTGTGCTATTTTCATCCGACTCGAATGCTTCAGAATATTTGTATGCTTTATTTTCGTTGTTTTTTATATTTTTTAGTAATACTTTTGACTTCACTAGGGTTTTAAGGGGTTCCGAAACTGGTTTAAGCATTTTATCAAACGATAAGCTAATTTCATGTTCCTGATTTTTCAGTTGTTTTAATTTGATTTTTATCCATGTTATTAAGTATTTCTTAAATGGTACTGTATTTGACTAAGGACACTCTAATACTAATTTAATTTGATGTATGAAATTAATTTATAACATCATTCAAAGTGAATAAAATGATTGATTTTTTTTCTACATCTTCCATTGTTTAATGATGAGTCTTTATTGATACTAACAAAATTAAATGGCTCACTCCAAACCGTTTTACAAATATTTAAAAACTGATTCCATGATATATCAGAACTAATATGTTCTTGGTAAATATGCTTTAAATTCACATCATCTTGTTTAAATATTATAAGAAAATTTGCATTGTCACGTAGCAACTGTTTCGGGATTTTCGAGTAAGTTTGAGATTTAAAATAAAAGCAATCGATTTGCTTATGTCTACCCATAGAAAAATAATTACGAATGTTTATTTGATTTTCACATGCAACGTCATCAAAAATAATTTGTTAAGGCCTCACTCGGAGCTATGACATCTTTCCCATCATTGAATTCAAAAAACTTAATCTTAGGAACTCTCATTATGACATCTCTTAAATAACGATATTTTGGTTGAAAATTTGTCTTCGAATACAAGTAAAGATTCTTAAATTTGAGCCCATTTTCATGCAATAACAAACTGATCATTGCGTTAGTTTTACAACAATTTGATGGACCACATATGATACAGCGAATTGAATTAGGTAATAGAACGCTATGTCTTATCTGAGGAGCAGAGTCATCGAGATTTTTCAAACCACTCTTCATTAACACTGAATCCGTATTCACTCCACTAGTGACTGCGTCACTCAGACGTCTCGCCCTGCGCCTCACTCAGCTGGTGCTGATGATGTCCAGATCGCCCTGCTGGTCCCTCACTTCGCTGGTGTCCGGCTCCGACAGGCACCCTCTCCTGGTGCTGGTCCACGCCAACTCCTCTGCTGCAGCTCTGGTCACTTCACTTTTCACTGTGCACACCAGCTTGGGTATGCGGCGCTTCAGGGCGATCCACCCTGGTTTCTACGCCAAGAACCACAAAACAGGATCTTACTTATCGGACTCGATGAGGACCATGAACACTTATATATATACTTCGCGGAACTCGGATAAATAAAACACCGGATACTTTGACAGTATATGTAATCGTATTACATCTGTACTCAATCTCAAACTCAAAAAAACAATCTTAATCTTAATCCTATTAGAAATCAACGGCAATTTTTGACAACGAGATTCAGGAATGCTGCCAAAAGAAAAACGCCATGTATCGTCGGCGTTGGAACTAACTTTGATCTAACATACTTTTGTTGCACAATCGAATGCGAACACAAACATTTTGCTCAAGACCTTAAAAACCTCCACGTCACGACCTTTGATACGATTCACACCATACATAATTTAGAAGTCGATACCACTACGTGGATTCCGTTTTTATTGCACGGACTTACAGAAAAAAATGATTCAGAAACCTACAGTTCGTACAGGGAGAGCCGAAGAGCACCACGAAATTTGCCTTCATTTAACGAACTTATGACCTTTTTGGAGATCAAATTAACAGCTCGTGACTGGCTGTCACCAGAAAAAATAACAAGACTGGTTCCACGAAGCCTGAGGCCTAGAACTTATACAACAGTGAGTCTAAGGAATTTCCTTCCAAACACGTACCTAAGAAGTTAAGAAAATGGGTAAAGACTTATCATAATCGGTCTGAAAGAAAATGCCCGCTATGCAAGTCGGACCACATATTGGTTTCTTGTAAAGCATTCCATAGTATACTATAGCACCAGAAGATAAAGTAAATACAATTGCACAATTAAAAGTCTGTGTGAGAATTGTATGTACTGCCATAAAGACAAACGATGCAATTCCGCGAAAATTTGTGAGGTGTGCAATAACCAGCGTCATACGAAGTTACATGATGCTATGCAACAAAGGACTCAACATACAATTCCTGCTAATAACAAAACACCTAAAACCGTTCCGACAGTAATTTAATAATAATTCTTTATTTCACCAAAAGCCATCACAATACAAGAAACAAAAACAAGAGTATAATAAGGCTTGACGGCGCACTGCTAGCGCCACTTGTTGAGAGATACGTCGGAACGAGATTTGACATCTGTCAGTCTGGTGGAGCGTCGAGGCGATGGTCAGCACAGCCGTTTTGAACGTCAGTTGGTTTTTCCGAACGTCAACGGCGTGTGCACCACGTATCCGACGAATCGCTTTTGTTCCGAGTAATCTTGTCCAATTTTGTTTCAAAAATAATTAACACCGATTGATTAAGTGATTTCCTAATTACAAGTGAATAGATTTTAGTTAAATTCTGCAAAGAAGATATTTTGTGCGATTAAATAACTTTTGATTGTGACTCGAGTGATTCTTTGTTGGTTCCTACCCACATTACCACTTATTGAAAAAATGGCCGATTCTAATGATTACGGGCATATGCCCATAGGCTTATAAACTAGGACACAATAATTTTAATTCCCTGACTCCTAAACTAGGTGTATGTGCCTGTGTCTTAGGAGTCAGTGATTCACCGTAAGAAAAAATACAAAGCCATAGTATAATAACAACGGGACGTTTTAACAATTAGCAAATGGTGTAAAAGAAAACAGAATATAATCTATGTAAAAGAGAAACAAAATGAAAAACGTTTAACTGTGGTGAGGTGAATAGGTGTAGGGTGTGTACGTGTGTGTGCATGTGTGTGTATGTGTGTGTGTGAGTGCGTATGTGGTGTGTAGGTGTAGGGCGTGTGTAGAGAGAATGGGGTGACCATTGCACAACTGTTCATGGTTAGATTTAGACTAATATAATTATGTATGTATAGTATACTAGTAGTACATTATCACTGCAATTTATCCTGCAGAAGATCCTCAGTGTCATCATAACTTATTGTTTGGAGATAATCTCGAAGTAAGTTTTTGCATTTGTATTTAGGGCACGAATAAATTTTAAACTTTTTATTTAGGAGGTTGTACATATTAGTGCTACTAACGTAGAATTGGCGTTTGGCAAAGGCAGTTCTATGGCGTTCGTGGGGAAAAACGTTATGCTTAAGCCTACCAGGCGGTTCCTTTGGAGGGCGGGCAGAGTGTTTGCGTAGGGTCGACAGGAGGATATAAAGTTGCCTGACTGTGAGTACCTTGCAACCGGAATAAAGCCGCACAGTGGGATATCTGCGTGGAAGAGAGAGCATTACCTTAAGGACAGCTCTTTGTAAAATCTAATATGCATCTTTTTGATAAATTGTCTGACAATAGAACACGACCAGTTAGAAGGCAGTATACAAACATGCTACGTGTTACTGGTCATAACACTGCATTATTAAGGAAAAGTGTTATATGTATGTGCCCAATTATCTTTAATAAAATACCCGATGAAATTAAAAACGAGTCCATTCCACTTTTTAAAAAGAAATTGTCAGTCTTTTTAATTGATAAATGTTATTACTCAATTTGTGAATTTCTCAATGATAAAACTTTATAGTTTACATTGTAATAATTTTTTTGACATTTTGTATTTTATTCAAATTTTATGGTAAAATCTTTTATAATGTATTTTTTTTTGCTATTTTTGACATTTGACTAATTTTATACAGATATGACTAATATATATTTTACTTGACATTTGATTAATTTTTTGACACTCTTATTATTTAATTTTACGTTGATTCGACATGCATATTCTAAGACATTTTATTGATATTTTGACATTATATATTCATCTTGGCTACATTCATAACTATTGTGTTTAAATTTCATTGTTGTAATTGATTATTATTGTTTTAATACGTTTTTTTTTTTTTAATTATTGTATTTAAATAGCGATTTTTGTAATGATTACCTTAATATTCTTTAATGTATTTTTTTATTAAATTAAACAATTTTGCATGCCTTGAGGTAAAATGTATCAGGACTGCTCTACAAAAAAACAACATCTAATCTGTATACCTACATTTAGCAAATAAATTATTTCATTTCATTTCAGCTCTCTGAGCTCTCTCAAGGCGGATAAATACAGTTTGGGTGGCACCACCCCAGACGGGTAAGCAGTACGTTAAGACAGACCGGCATAGGGCAAAATATACTAATTTTAGCGTATCACAGTAGGAGCAAGTTTATAGAGGGCATACGACAAGCTGCTGATTTTTTTACTTAGTAGATTAATCTTTGTTTTCCAATTTAATTGTGAACAATGATTAAGCCCAGAAATCGAACTGTATCTGCTTCTTGTATAATATTGTCATTGTAAGTTGAATGTGCTTACGTCTAACCAAGGACGTGGCTTGAGATAATTATTTTCTACAAAAACAGGCTGAAGGACATAATGAGGTTTAAGGTACTTACAGGATACTTGGAACACTGCTTGATGTTGGGTGATCACCACACTTGTCCATTTAGACTTATTTCACGATAGTTTCCTTCGCGCATGTGAATTTGAGCCGAATTTGGCTTTGATTTTGAGTTCGAACTGAATTGGTTTAACGCCCGCCCGCCGTCAGATGGCGCAATTTAGCTATAGTCTTTGCCGCACTTGCAAATGTAACAGTGCGTTTTGGAGGCGAATTCGAAATTTGAAGATAAAGGAAAGGAAGGGACTAGGGAATCCACCCTAAAGCCTGTTCATAAGTTAAATTGCATTTTGATAAATTATGTAATTTTTCCCGTTGTCTAAAATGCATTTTGTTAGTTTTATGAAGATTAATTTTCAAATTATTGTTGCTAAGCCAAGTAATTATTGAGTTTAATGAGTTATTTGAGTCAAAATTATAGTCAGATAAATAATTGGATGCTATTGTTATAGTACTGTTATCAGTGAACAAAGTCATGGGTTCCTTAGTTACATTTGGTAGGTAATTTATATATAATAAGAATAGAAGAGGGCCCAATACACTTCCCTGGGGCACACCATGCGTATTGCGGCACTTTTGAGAGAAGAAAATATGTAACTTTTTAGCTTTGATATTGAATTTAGATATTTGAGTTAATTGTTGTCGTTCTGTTAGATATGATTTTAACAATTCCAAGACATTACCTCTTATACCGTAAGCGTAATAAATAAATAAATGTCACAGTAAATAGCACAAACAGGTAAACATTTTGTCAACGTGTGATGAATCAGTGTATATAAAATCGTAAACCGCCACATTAATGTTTCTATTTCTTCTGAAAACTTTCTGTTCATCACATAGGATTTTTGTTGTTCTAAGTATCTGTTGAGTTCGTTGTATATATATTTCTATTTTTTTTTAAGAATACGGAAATTAATGCTATTGGTCTATAGTTCTCCATTAAATATTTATTTTCTTTTTTAAATATAGGTTTAATTATTGTTAGCTTGAGATCTTTTGGAAATGTAGCACTTATTATACAAAGGTTCATAATACGAGTATGGCTTAAGTGTTGATAAATATCTTCATTCACTGCTTTGATCACGATCGTTGAAATACCGTCATACCTTACACTATTCGTGATTTAAAGATTTGATATAATCTTCTGCATATGAAATTATTAATTTGTATTAAGTATTCAACTTTGGAAACATAAATAAAACAGACAAGCCCTTAAAAAAGAAAAAATATTATGCTACCTTAATTTGAATAAAATCATATATTTTTTATTAACTACTAGCTGTTTCCCATGGCTTCGCTCGCGATTTTGTCAATCAATTCTGGTTGTCGATATACAGGGGAGAGAAATATTCAATGTTGCAGTTTTAGAAAAAAATTGGCAACACTGCCCGAGTGACATGTCAAATTTGTCCTCCGTATTTTAAAATTACATTTAAGTGTAATTAGGTTATAATTAGTAGTAAAAACTCAAAAAAACGCTGTAAACACTCAGGATTATTGTTTTACTGGAAAAATATCGAGTTATACAAAAGTTTGTGACACGGAACCAGTAACCTATCAAACAGCTGACGACTGAAGTCTAAAGTGCTGAACTACGGATATTCGGATAAACTTTCCTTTATGGGCCGCTGATTTGGAAGTCCATTTTTTTTTAAAGATAGTACTCATAAATAGAAAGCTTTTTCCAAAGTTTCAAAACTCGGAGCATCACCGTTTTCGAGAAAAAAAGTTTAAAATTCCCATACATATTTTGTTTTGTGCAAATTTTAAGGTTAGATAAATTGTCATGGTAAACGTCAAAGTTCACATTTCACGTTCCGTTGACGTAGAGGTGTATTTTATTAAATTTGAAGTCATGTTTTTAATTTAAATATAATTTTATTTTCACTTAATCACATATTTTATTTGGTGTGTAATTAATGTGCACAATAACCACGGTGTATTATGCAATTACATTGACTTTTTTACACAAAAAATACCGAATTTTGTTTACACTGTGGAACGGAACGTGAAGCGACGCCACGCTTCTTTGTGTTAACTGTTAGTGTTAGTCATCGCGTTTTGTTTCGTATGTGAATATCCGAAATACCCAAAACCAAATCAGAGAACCCACTTTCCATGTGGTCTTTATGAATTAGTCCAAGAGCGAGCGAAGCGAGCTCGGGAACTTAGGGCACCCCGACACGGATAGGTTAGGTTCGAAGAGGTTACGGCAGCTGAAGTGAGCGAGCAAAGCGAGCGAACTCAGCTTTTTTTTTAATTATAGATAGGCTCGCGCTTGACCACTATCTCACCTGATGGTAAGCGATGATGTGGTCGACGGTGTTACACGCTTGCCTAGAAGTAACCTGTTCACTCTTGACTTAAAGACCCCGAGGTTGTAGCTATCTGGAAACACAGACTCCGGCAGGGAATTCCACTCCTTAGCTGTACGCATAATGAAAGTATTTCCAAAACGTTTAGTGCGTATGGGTGGGATGTCCACCATATATCGATGGCGCATCGCCGTACGTCTGGTAGTCCGATGATGAAACGGGCTGGGCGGAATTAGATTATGCAATTCCATCGCACACTCCCCGAAATGCAACCGATAAAAAACCGACAAGCTGGCAACTCGACGACGATGTTCAAGGCTTTGGAGCTTTGACTCGACCAATGCCTCATTGCCGATGAGCCTCTTGGCCCATTTTTCGATCGACTCTAGTGCATCAAGCTGGTATTTGGCCGATCCGTCCCAGAGATGAGAACAGTATTCCATCAACATTCCAGATCGAACTTGCGCTTGATACAACTTAAACAGCTGCTCTGGCGTGAAGTATCGTCTCACCTTCGCAAGGATCCCCAACTTTTTGGCAGCCAGTTGAGCCTTTGCCTCAATGTATGGGCCAAAATTGAGTGTCGATGTCAACGTTACGCCAAGAAGCTCAAGATGGTCATTAATATCCAATAGGTCCGAAGAGCAACCATCGATAACTACTCGAATGGACCGACCCCTCAGGAAGTCTGCAATCCAGTCACACAGACCACCGGGCTGACCGAATGAAGGAAGCTTACCAATAAGGCTTTCGTTCCAGACCCTATCAAAAGCCTTCGAGATGTCGAGGGAGACTGCAAGCACTTCCCCATGTCTCTCGATGGCCTCACTCCAGATGTGAATGGCATACGCTAGAAGATCCCCAGTGGACCGATTTCAGCGGAAGCCGTATTGGCGGTCGCTAAGGATGTCGTTGGCTTCTAGGTATGCCAGGAGCTTACTATTTAGTACGCGTTCAGAGATGGGTCTGTAGTTGGCCGGGTCAGCACGACTGCCCTTCTTGGGCACGGGCTGTACGTTGGCTTGCATCCAAGCATTCGGCACTTTTCCAGTCTGATAAGAAAGGCGAAACAGGCGTGTCAAGATCGGAGAGAATTCAGGCGCACAGGTTCTGAGAACAATTGCTGGTATACCGTCGGGTCCGCTAGCCTTATTCACGTCGAGGTTGCGCAGCACCCTACGTACGTCCTTTTGATGGATGCGAATGTCCGACATACTCGTCTCGCATCCATCAGGAGAAGAAGGGGGGCCTGTGCCACCAGGATTCAGACGCGAAGATTCCGCAAAAAGAGAGGCAAACAAGTTTGCTTTCTCCTCAGCGGAGTGGGCCAGCGACCCTTCGGGTTTCAGCAGTGGTGGTAGTGAGGGACGGCAGAAGTTCGATTCAACCGATTTAGCTCCCGTCATCTTCTTCGTGTTAGGTTACTTTAGACCCTTTAGACAGAAATAGGAGGCCCGCGCAGCGGGGCTCCATCGACATTGTTGTTAAATAGTAATTGTAAAAACTTTAACCATGGATATCTCCATAACCATGGGTCTCCGAGTGGAGGGGATGGTACAAGAGGGTAGCCCCCATACCCCCTACATCCCTACCCCCTTTCCCGCCCCAAAAATCGTTGGAAATTGATGAAATTTTTATTCTTACCTCAAAACTATAACCATGGATATCTCCATAACCATGGAGCTCCGAGTGGTGGGGATGGTACACGGGGGTATCCTTATCTTTGTTTTGTTTTTCCTCTATTCCTTTGTTTCTCACTGTTTCTTTTTTTTTTCTATTTCTAGTAAGGGTACCGCTTAGGACTTAGAAATTAAATTGAGAACAGCACTCCAGGAACTTAAAGACTCACAGAGCCAATGTCGGGAGATGTTGCAAGAGAAAGAGGATTGTGAAGTAGAAGTTGAGAACATTATTTATGAAAACACAATCCTTAAACGGGAGCTAGTTGAACTTAGTCAGAAATACCAGAATGTTTTGGATGAACGCGACCAACTGAGGGTAGTCACGGATGGTTTCAATAACTGCAGTTATCTTAATGGCTTTAAGTAAAGTTAGGGATCTAGAAGAAGAATTGATTCACGCAAATTCTCATATTTTTTAATTATAAAAAGAACAGGAATCAACTCAGGTTGATGAAACTTGCCATTTGTATGATAAATTTATTAAATCAAATTTTAAACCTGATTCAATACCAACAATTGACCTAACTGAAGATTCTTTAATAAACCAGAGAAATTGTTCCAAATTTAGTCATAACAAACTCAAAAAATATGCAAAACTAAATAAAATAATTAGAAATTGTAACAAGTTTAGGAAACAACACAATTTTTTTATTAACGAAACGCATAAACAATGTGAGCTTAGTACTTGCAACAATGATTCCAACAATGACTTAGACAAAGACAAAGATATTTTATTTGAAGTAGGCCACCAAGCGGCACTTTTGAACGTTACATTTTACAAATAATAATAGTTGATTCTACCGTGCATTCAGAAAGTAGCTTGTAATGGAGAAGAATGCACAAGAAACCCCATACTTACTCTTTTAAAAAAAAAACTTTTTACAATATTAAGGTACATAAGTACATACCTTGATGAATGAAATTGAGTTTATACAATACAAATATATTTATACAGTCTTCAGAAGGTCCAACAATAATTCAAAACAATAATGTTCTGCATATCACTTGTTTTTGCGCCCTAGTGGCTGTGGAGCAGGACTAGCATTTAGCCAAGCATTTTTATCATTGATATAATGCCCCAACTTATAATATGCCAGCCTGCATAGTGAGCGTTTGATACAAGTTTTAAATTTCGTCTCATTCAGTTCAAGAATGTGGGGAGGAATTTTATTGTAACATTTTGTACAGTACCCCATGAAAGATGAGGCTACTTTAGCCAGTCTGAAACCTGGTTGAACTAATTGGTCCTTATTTCTAGTAACATAATTATGTCTGTCGCCGTTTTTACTAAAAAGATGTAAATTCTTTCTCACGTACATGATGTTTTCATGAATATATTGACAAGGAACCGTCATGATGTTAATGTCCTTAAACAGTTCCCTTAGAGAATCGCGCCGGCGAAGATTGTATATCGCTCTGATGGCTCGTTTTTGCAGAATAAAAATTGACTCAATGTCTGCAGCCCTTCCCCATAGTAAGATACCGTAAGACATTATACTATGAAAATAACTAAAATAGACCAGTCTGGCGGTATCCACATCCGTTAACCGACGAATCTTTCCAACAGCATAAGCCGCCGAATTCAGCCGCTCCGCAAGGGATACCAAATGAGGACCCCATTGCAACCTTGAGTCCAGCGTGATCCCCAGGAAAACCGTTTTGTCGACGAATTCTAGCTTCTCCTTGTTTAATATAATGTCACAATCAGTACTTTTGACATTCGGCAAGGAAAATTTTACGCACTTGGTTTTTTTACCATTTAAAACTAAATTATTGGCAGTGAACCAATCCTGAACCTGCCGTAGCGCGTTATTTACGTCGTCAACCTGACAAGTACGTCTATTTATTTTAAAAATTAAAGATGTGTCATCAGCAAATAACACCATGTTAAGTTTGTTTTCCAATAAACGGGGTAAATCGTTTATGTATACTAAAAATAAGAAAGGACCTAAAATTGAGCCCTGGGGTACCCCCATTTTAACGTTTAACCCGGACGAATTCACACCGTTTATTTGAACTAATTGCTGTCTATCACTCAAATAAGATTTAACCAAACTTAACGCTGATTGACCTAGCCCGTAATGCTCAAGTTTCAGAAGTAATGTTTCATGATTAACGCAATCAAACGCCTTCGACAGGTCGCAGAAGATACCTATGGCATCCTGCGAATCTTTCCACGCATCAAAGATGTGTTTTTAATAGAGCGACACTAGCGTTAGTTGTACAACGTCCTCTGGTGAAACCATACTGTCTATCATGCAAGATGTTATTCGTATTAAAATGAATGAGCATTTGATTTAGCATTATCCTCTCAAATACCTTGCTGAAAACTGGCAACACGGATACTGGTCTATAATTATTTGTGTCTTTACTGTCCCCGGATTTAAAAAGTGGTATAACCTTACTATATTTCATTAGATCCGGAAAAACTCCTTGATCCACACACAAATTGAAAATACGGCGCTATAGTCTGAATAATGGAGGTACAAGCTTTGATGGACATTCCCCACAGATCTTCAGTCGGTTTGATCTTGATTTGCTTAAAAGCTTTTATTACTGTCATGGGGTTTATATGTGAAAAGTTAAATACAATCGGCCAGGCTGAAACGTTCGCATTTAATAATCCAAAAGCAAGCGAGGGCGAAGAATTTAAAGTTTCAGTAGTTTTAATTGGGATGATGGCAAAGAAATTAACAAATTCATGCGCAACTTTTTTGTTATCTCTAATAAGTCCGTGTGTGGTCTCAAGCGTGTAATCACTACTATTTATTTTATTCCTATTCGTTTCTTTGTTTATAATTTTCCAAACCGTCTTGATTTTATTTTCTGCTAATTTAACCTTATTGCTAATGTACAAGACCTTAGCTGCGTTGCAGGAATTTTAAAAAATTCTTGAGTAAGTAGCAACAGACTTATTAAACGTCTCAGTGTTAATACAAGGCTTAAGTCCATATAGCTCGTAAAGTCTTTCCCTACTTTTTCTAAGTCCTGTAGTCGCCCAGTCACTGAATAAAAACTTAGGGCATATAGTTTTAGTTTTCTTCTTAAAAGTGTTATTGAACTCTTTTTGAACCACTGAGAAAACTTCATCATACAAAATATTACCATCATTCACTGTGAGGTTCTGGTTGCTTAACTTACTGATTAAAGTGCTGTTAAATTTATTTAATTTACCGGATGTTATTGGTCTGGATTGAATCTGCACTTGTTTTATTAGCATAATGGACTCAAAGGCTACCAGTAGCCCACTATGATCCGCAGGCAGATATTTTATAATGGCCTTGTCCAAGTAGTTGCAGCTACAAAAAACATTATCAATACATGTAGCAGAAGTCAGTGTAGTTCGGGTTGGTTCCATAAACACATGTGACAAATTAACTGATTTAAAGAGATTTAATAACCTACTGCTGTCTGAATTATCTTCTAGAATATTAATATTAAAGTCACCACAGACAATTATTAGTTTATTACCCATTGCAAGTTTTGCCAAAACATCTTCCATCACTGACTCGAATATAGAGTAGTTCTTATAATTAGGGGGTCTGTAAACGCACACTATGACATGCTTATCCAGCTCAACACAGGACAGTTCAACACTATGTTCAACTGATTGGTCTACTATATCTTTACGAGGTTTTGATTTAATACCATTTTTAATTAATATAAGTGAACCCCCACGCAACACAATATTTCTGTTAAAACAACTGCCCACAGTATAATTTTCATAATTGATTAACATTGCATAATCTTTTAGCCAACGCTCAGTGAAACAAACAATTTCAAACATTGATTTTTTTTAAAACAGTTCGATTTCCAATTCCTTCGAAGAAAAACCCTGAATATTCTGAAACTTTAAATTTTTGCGAGCAAGAAGGTACCTTTTTGATGGTGGATATACTCGTAACTACTCCGTTATTGGTACCCTCCCTTGTCCTATCAACTAGTTTAAATAATAAATATTAATAGCATTTTTGCTAACGTTATTCAAGGTATTGACCATATTTAAATTAGTACTATTACTAATATCAATAATAACTGGATACTTCGACATACTACTTATGTCTGAGTTTATTGTATAAGATAATAGCCGAGCTATTTGATGTCTTACCCTAAGAGGCAGATACAAAGTATCGCCTGTCGACTTTAATTTACCAACAAAAATGTTGATGACAAAAAAAACTAGTTTATCACTATAGTGACTCACAAGAAAGTGCAGATACTTATTAAGCATGTGAACGTGATTATTTTGTCTATTTGACAATATATCCAAGTAAGGGAAGGCACACAAAATAATTTTATTGTAATTTAACTTTAACATCTCTTTTACACACTCAGTGATGTCATCTTTTTTTACTTTTATACTATTACCTACAAATACAGTTATATTGGTATCTGGTTTATATATATTCTTTGTCACAGATTCCATTATTTGCTTGTATGATGACCCGGGCATGCAATAATTAAAAGTGGAATGACTCTGATTGCCATTTATTAATTTACCTAAACCTTTTCCAACACCATCCGAAAACATAACCGAATGAAAACCTTCTTTTCTATGACTAGATGAAAAGCCAGCACTTTCAGGCCGGTCTAATTGAGGCAAATCCTGTGCTACATTAGAACTGTCTTGTGCGAAGACAGTGTCTTGAGACACCCTCTCAGCTTGGATCGGGTCCTCCGCAGCATCAGGCTGGACTGCAATTTGATTTGAAACTGTCTGGCAGTTACATTGACACATCACTAACTCATTTGCGGCCAAAATGTGTTCTTTAATTTGTAATTTTGAATTTACATATTTATTGTAAAGAGAACTAAGTCTGTTCTCAAGTACCTGGATTTCTGTCTGTAAGCGGTGTGTGTCAATCTCATAGATATTTTTGCTGTCTTCTAATTTAATTTAGTAATTATTTAATTTATTAACTAGGTCAACACGTTCTTTCCTGAGTGGAATATTTTTAATAAAGAATTTGTGTTGTTTCCTAAACTTGTTACAATTTCTAATTATTTTATTTAGTTTTGCATATTTATTGAGTTTGTTATGACTAACTTTAGAACAATTTCTCTGTTTTATTAAAGAATCTTCAGTTAGGTCAATTGTTGGTATTGAATCAGGTTTAAAATTTGATTTAATAAGTTCATCATACAAATGGTAAGTTTCATCAACCTGAGTTGATTCCTGTTCTTTTTGTAATTTAAAAATATGAGAGTTTGCGTGAATCAATTCTTCTTCTAGATCCCTAACTTTACTTAAAGCCTCCTCATAAAGATAACTGCAGTTATTGAAACCATCCGTGACTGCCCTAAGTTGGTCGCGTTCATCTACAACATTCTGGTATTTCTGACTAAGTTCAACTAGCTCCCGTTTAAGGATTGTGTTTTTATAAACAACTAGCTGTCCCACGCGGCTTCGCTCCCGTCAACTGGCTACGTACCTACCCTACCCTACACCTACCCTACACCTAATATTCTTTCCCGTTTTTGCAACATTTTTCATTTATGCTCCGCTCCTATTGGTCGTAGCGTGATGTTATATAGCCTATAGCACTCAGGAATAATGTAGCTTTCTACCAGTGAAAAAATTTTTAGAATTGGTTCATTAGTTTCAGAGATTACCCCCTACATACAAACTTACAAACTTACAAACTTACAAATTTTACCTCTTTATAATATAAGTATAGAAGTATAGAAGTATAGATGTTCTCAACTTCTACTTCACAATCCTCTCTCTCTTGCAACATCTCCCGACATTGGCTCTGTGAGTCTTTAAGTTCCTGGAGTGCCGTTCTCAATTTAATTTCTAAGTCCTGAGCGGTAGCCTTACGGGTCATCGGAGGCATAGTTTCCGGATTGGTTACTAGAAATAGAAAAAAAAAAAAGAAACAGTGAGAAACAAAGGAAAAGAGGAAAAACAAAACAAAGCAAAGCTGGAAACGGAGGGAATAGTTAGTGTAGTTCAGTAGTGAAATGAGGTAGGCTGTTAAATTGGCTTATAAAGCTATTTATTACTGACTTTAGTTGCTAATGATTGCCTTTAGGTTTTATTTTATTTTTTATTGTGGGTAGGATGGCCAGAATTTGAATGAATGTTTTATTGTAGTTTTCTAGTTAAATTATGCAAAATAACGATCATAGCGTTATGTAAATGTTTATTATTAAGTTATCTGAATATATTAATAGAATTATGCACATTGGGATCTGTTTTGTTTCGTTTTCTACGATATCAACAAAACTATTTAGATTCACTGCACAGTACTCAATCAACAGAATTTATACGTTAAAACTAACAAGAACGTGTTACAAGGTTAAATTTACACTTTGTGTGCTTTATTTAAACAATACTGCCCTTATAATATCCGTAGTTCAGCACTTTAGACTTCAGTCTTCAGCTGTTTGATAGGTTACCGGTTCCGTGTCACAAACTTTTGTAAAACTCGATATTTTTCCAGTAAAACAATAATCCTGAGTATTTATAGCGTTTTGTTGAGTTTTTACTACTAATTATATCCTAATTACACTTAAATACTAATTAAATATAATTTTAAAATACGGAGCACAAATTTGACATGTGACACTCGGGCAGTGTTGCCAATTTATTTTTTCAACTTACCAACTTTCAACCAATTCAAAACTTTTATAGAACATCTGTTCCGTGCGTTAGAGTGTTTAGAGCCTAAAAGGGCATCAGTTCATCAGGGCAACAGCAATAATAAGTGTTCATATGCTCATTATCCAAAGGCTATGTTAGCTGCGAGTTCATTAATACAATGTAAATTCTGCTCAGAAGGACAGAAACTTTGTTTCTGCAAGAAATTCTCAAAACAGACAATTGAAGTCAGACGTGATTTTGTAGCAAAACATAAAATTTGCTTCAACTGTTTGGGCGGCAAACACATTGTCTCTGAATGTAGAAAACCTACCACATGTAAGGTTTGTCAAAAGCACCATCATTCGCTGTTGCATTTAAGTCAAGAGTCGGAAAAAGGGACCAACCTTCGTCATTATCAGCTATCGATAGTGTTAGTTCACCTAATACTAGTCCGATAGTTTCGTGTCTGTCGACAGGTAAAATTCCCAAGCCCAGGTTTTATTAGCCACAGCGCTAATAAAAGCCGAGTCACACTTTGGTGAATTTCAGAATGTCCGCACCTTACTCGATCAGGGCTCGCAGGCATGTTATGTAACAGAGGCCATAGTTCAGCTACTCAACCTAAAAAAAATCCCTATTCAAGGCACTATTTCAGGGCTTGGGGGTAATAGTTCAACTAGGGAAACGTACATGGTACATTTGAATATTCAATCTCGAGTAGATCCAAACTTTAATCTTAAAGTTAATGCTTATGTACTCAGTAAAATTACTTCGTACTTACCTGAGCGTAAAGTCGACACTACCTTAGATTGGTTAAGAGTTACCACCCAGCTTGCAGATCCAGAGTTCAACACTCCCAATAAAATAGATGTTTTACTGGGTGCTAATGCTTACAGCTGCATTATTAAGGCAGGCATAGTTAAGAGTCCGTCAGGCACTCTGATTGCTCAGAGCACTACCTTAGGGTGGGTCCTCTCCGGTGCAGTTAGTAGGGACACATCTAAAAGTTCACCTAGGTCAACTAGAACAATTAGGTCAAATTTATAACAAATAGGTCAAACAAGAACAAATGGGACATCAAAGTCAAACTAGAAAAAACGAAAAAAAAAGAAAACAGATCAAAATAGTACAAATGAAAACAACACAATAGGACAAAAAGTATTAAACAAAACAATAAATTGAAGAAGACGATTTGCCGCCAAGTCGTTGATAGTTAGGTCATGTAATATGTAAACATCCCAGTGATGACAACATCACCCGTGTCGTCACGTTACGCATCAAATCCTCAACAATCCAAAGACCAACATTCAAAATATGTATTTTACCCGTAGTTGAATAAGAAAGTTGTTGTTGTTGATTTATTGTTTACATAATTTAACAATGTTTTTTACAACTATTTTACACTTTTTATCTTGTTAGAATCAATTTATACAAACATTTTTACACCTGTTAACTTTAGTTCAACTGTGAAAAATCAGATAATCCACATATTTTAAGTTTTTCTTTACACTGTTTACAATTTTTATATTTTGTACACCTTGTTTTTATAACCTAGAATAATTCATGTTTAGCTATAAGTTATTTTAACATTATTTTTAGTCATTACGAATTGAGTGACAAAGTTATATATTTGAACTATAGCTTGTCGATTTTAATTTCAATTATTTTCTCATGTAGTATAAATGTTTAGATCAACTTGCTTTCACAATGTTCTACTTTAGTTCAGTTTAGAAGGACATTCCGCCAGTAACGTCCTTGGTGGGCGGTATTTTAACTATTTGTAAAGCTTCCGGCGTGCTCGACAGATGGCGTTGGCGTCGAGTTAGTAGTCGCTATGGTTTTGTTACCGCGTTTAAGCTATAAGGTTTTTTTTAATAAATGAGCTATCACCTCAGATCAGTACACAGTGGTTTTATTTACATCGCCCGCTAGTGTACCTTTAGGTCAAAATTCCACCAAATTCTATCAGGTATTTAACACTGGACGAACGAATTATTCGCTTTTTTTCTTTTTTTATTATAATATAAACCATCATGACTTGATGTACTGTACAAGTATTAAAGTAATCGCGAGTAAATTATTATTATAAATGTCATTGAAGACCACCCGCACACATATACACATTCAAACATACACTTCTGGACCTAGGCCTACCCTAGGCGTCACCATATTGGCAGATCCCGTGCGTCTCGTATCAAGCAGATTCCCACAACTATAATCAGGTCATCGGTCCACCTATTGGGAGGCCTTCCAACGCATCGTCTTCCTGGTTCACAGACTTATAATCACTTATACACTGTTTACTTTACGTGTAATTTAGATACCCATTAAGCTACAGATGCCTGCAACTGTTAAATGATTAAATATTACTTATATTATGAATGTGAAAGTATGGATGAGTGTGTGGAAGTGTGAATTTATGTTTGTTACTCAATCACGCCAGAACGGCTGAAGAGATCTATATCAAATTTGACACAGAGTTAGATTATAGTTAGGAATAGCCCATAGGCTACTTTTTATCCCGGTATAATGTTCCCTTGGGATAAAAAAAAACACTTTTCACGCGGGCGAAGCCGCTGGCAGAAGCTAGTTGTTTCTTATACTACTAACTATCACCAAATTATTTCGTATAAATATTTCAACATGTTAATGTACGAAAAAATTGAGCACGTTCAATATTTAATTACTTTTAATTAACTTACCTACGTCATAACTCAATTATTGTAGCAGTTCAGAGTTTAATTTATCGAATTAAAGCTAGAAAAACTTAATTGAAATACTCATTGTAATCTAAATATATTGTCATATTGTCATGTGTGTGTGTTTTGTTGTTGTGTTTGTTGTATTGTCTAGAAATGACCAGTATATAAAACTGTTGTTTAAGAGCCTTGTCTCAGAAGTGTTATAGAATTCCTACATTACGGTTGTGAGGATTTTGAAACTTGTCCATGTAAGTACAAAAATTTGTTTTGTTAAGCCCCATTATTACCTTGTTTTGTCTTATTACGGTACAGAGGGGTGACTTTATGCTCTTAGAGCGGTATCAATTTGAGATCGAATAGGTGATAGATGTATATGACTTGTATACATCTATCACTTACTCGATCTCAAATTAATACCGCTCTAAGAGCTTGTGGTCACCCCCCAGGCCCCAGGTCAGTAAGCATTCACTTTAACTAAGTACTAAGTACTCATTACTTCTTTCTCGTATTATTATTTTTCTCTTTTTCTTTGGATTCTAAGATTTATACCAAAATATTCTGGTCTATCCCACTTATTAATAACTAGCTTCTGCGGCTTCACCCGCATGTAAAGTGTTACTTTTATGCCAGGAAAATATTATACCGGGATGAAAACTAGCCTATATCCCAGAAAATAATCTATATAAAATGTAAACTGTTAAAACCCTTTATTTTTTCTTGGGTTTCGAATAAAACAAAATGTGGGCCCCTACTATATGGCGCCCAAAAGCCGCCATTTTGTCAGTGACACTTGCAAGGACATTAATCAATAATGATAACAAATCAGTTGACGTAAGAATCATCAAAATCGGCCAACGCGTTTGGTCTCTAGAAAGCCTTTTTCGGTTTCGGTGTTGGAAAACGATAATAAACACATTACCCTTCTTCGGCAGTGGGGTAAAAACAAGAGGTACCGGGTAATTACACCGGCTTCCCAAACGAAAGTTATGTTTGTACTTTTTAGGGTTCTGTACCCAAAGGGTAAAAACGAGACCCTATTACTAAGAATTCGCGGTCCGCCTGTCTGTCTGTCTGTCTGTCACCTGGCTATATCTCATGAACCGTGACAGCTAGAATAGAATAGAATACTTTTTTGTTATGTACTCTTTGTTGTGTGCTAGACAGTTGAAATTTTCACAGATGCTGTATTTCTGTTGCCGCTATAACAACAAATACTAAAAACAGAATAAAATAAATATTTAAGTAGGGCTCCCATACAAGAAACGTGATTTTTTGCCGTTTTTTGCGATAATGGTACGGAACCCTTCATGCACGAGACCTACTCGCACTTGGCCGGTTTTAAGTGTTTTGCTTTAGAAGTCGGTTTATTTTTTGTTTGGTTTGGTTTTGTTTCCTGCCCACCCTTGTATATTGGGATTATTATTTTCTTTTTTAAAGAGTTAGAGAAGATGCCTTGTTTAAAACAAATATTAGCTAAATGCGTTATAATTGGAATTATTTTATATTTTACATGTTTTAGATACCTAGTCGAGATATTAGCCCATCCTGGGGCACTACCTAATTTTTGAGAGTTTACAATTTACTTCATTGCTATCTGTATCTAGAAGAAAAAAAGATTTAGAGAGACTAGGTAAGGAACGTAGGTATAGATTTAGGTAATTCTGGATTACGGTTTGTTGTATGTCATTTGCAAGTTGGTTTCCAATATTTGTTAAATATTGAGACAAAGACATAGAAACAAAGTAGCCTGGAAAGATGTCTTTGCCCAGCAGTGGGACAAAGTAGGCTAAACAAAAAAAAAATTGTTCAATGAAGTTTGCTGATTCCGTAGGTGATGCTTTTAGATTTGTTAATTCAGAATTAGTTCTAGTATATTTATTTAGTGATATAGAAGAATTAGATGACTGAGACTAGTGCATGTGATGCCTTTCAGGTTTGTCCAGAGAAGTTTGTTATTGTTCAACTTGATCAAATTGATTTATTAAGAAGGTTTCTCTCGTATTTTATTTTATTTCTTATTATAAGGTTGTTGCAATGAATTCTGTAACGAGCATATGTATTTTAGCCGACTGCCGAAAAAGGAAATGTGTTTATCAGACTATGTATGTATGTTTTGTTCCTATGTGGCGTTCTAGAGACCAAACGCTTTGGTCGATTTCAATGAGTCTTACGTCAATCGATTCACCTTAACCCTGCGAGTGTCACTGGCTGCATTAAAATTGGGAAAATAAAAAATGGCGGATTTTGTGCGCCATATTGTGGGCACAATTTTTTTTTTTCATCTAAACCCATCGGGTGGGGTATCAAAATAAATGGTTTTAAGAGGTGATTTAAAAAATATAAAACACTTGTATGTTTAATTGTACCTAATTCTAAAAAAAAATACTAAAGAGTTATAAATACAAAAAGTTTATTAAAAAAAAACAAAAAACCCGACTGCTTCAAAAGTGAACTAAAAAGACGTAAACAAGAAGAAAATCATGCTGTGCAGTCGGAGGATACATCTGGTTTTGGTCAGCCAGCTCGCAAACATTATGTATTCTCCGACTGCGCAGCATGATTTTCTTCTTGTTTTTGGCATGTGCTACGGGGCACCTGTTTGGGCGCATAGGGCCACGATACGACGACGGTACGACGTAAATTACTTCAAAGTTAGCGTTAAGCTTTGATATTCTTATGCAAAGCGTACAGGACGGTTAGTACTGCGGCCTTACCGGTACTTGCTGGCGTACTTCCGGTTGATCTTGAATTGCAGCGACGCGCGACGTGCTGTAATGTAATATTCTGTAAGACAGATCATGGACGCGGACTTTTTAACGCAGAGTGACCGTGTTAAACCACAAACCATAGACCACGAACCACAGAAACCACACCACAGTCCACAGACATCCATCCAGACCACAGACATCCATCCAGAACACAGACAACCATAAACTGATGTCTGGGAGGAACTTTTATCCGAATGGCAATGTAGGTGGGATACTTAGATCAAGGGCCGACACCTACACTAATTTGCAGTGTGCAATAATACGCGTATAGAGGTGATTAGTGGTAACAAAAAGCGAGAAGTGATTAGTGACAAACTTGTAAAGCAAACGCTGCATGCATTTGACTGGACGTAACTACTCGTGGTGTCATGCCCATTATCGTTGTTTCAAAAATTGTGTGCAGTGTTTTCCCAAATATATAAAGAAAGTACGGTTACCGTCACACATTATAATAAAAGAATAACACAGCCTTGGATAGATAAATACTTATAAAACATGTTGTGTCGTAGTGACAACTTATTTAGAATATGGAAAGCATCACCAAACAATATGAATAAGCGATTAGAATATACAATATTTAGAAATAAGGTAAATAAAACGGTAAATGAGGATGTAAATAGATATAAACAAGCAGAAATAAAGAAATGTCAGGGGAATTTTAGAAAAATATGGGCAAACATTAATTCATGGTTGGGTCGAAACAAAACTAGTCTAGATGATGTGATTTTAAGGCATTTAGGGAAGACAGCCAGCATTACTGAAATCTGTACAAATTTTGCAAAAACTTTTACGCGGGAAATTCAAGGTATTAAACACGTTTGTAACATACATTTTTTTGATAGAAAGAACTATGTAAAGCCGAGAGTTAGGCAATCGCCTAGCGTGCGTCACTGCTGATCATGCACCGGATCCGCGCGTGAAGCATTGCGTAAACTGCACGACTGCAGTTTTACTGATTTAGCAATAAGTTTAGTTTATAGAATAATTGTAATATTAATTTTAGTTTTGTAGTTCTAATCATAAAGTAAACATTGTATTTTAATTAAATAAATCTTTTTTTAATAATTATCTTGTTCGCTGAAACTTAACTCGAGTGAGGTGAGTTTTAGATATATTCCTGTAAGTTCGTCAGATATAGAAAAAATAATAAATACACTGTCGTGTGAGAAAGCACCAGGTCTGGATGGAGTGAGGATAAAAGACATCAAATACCTAAGAAAGCAATTAAGTCCTATTTTAGCTAAATTCATCAACATGTGTTTGATTGGGGGTTTCTATCCTGATGAGTTAAAGAATGCAATTATACGCCCTATCTATAAGTCAGTAATACTGTCTATCATTGATAAAATAGTAGAAAAAGTCATTGTTAGCCAAATTAATAAAATCTTAGAGAGTCATGCTATATTGTCAGACGCAAAGTATGGTTTCCGAAGAGGGCGCAGTACTGTTTCGGCCCTAACAGCGTATAGTGATTATGTTAATGAGTGCCTAGACTCTGGTAAGCAGCAGATAGCACTTTTTATTGATTATAAGAAGGCATTCGACACATTGGACCACGACATACGGTGGACAGGCGATGGATGAATGTGAAATACGTGGTCCCACCAATAATTGGTTCCAAAATTATTTGATCAATAGGAAAATACGCACGATCATAGCTAATGTGACTGGTGAAGAGGCAATTGTGGATCTCGGTGTGCCGACCGGATCGGTGTTTGGGCCCGTGGGTTACAGAATGCACGTGAAAAGTGTGTCAAATTTCGTAAATAAGTGTAGAGTGTTTATGTATGCAGACGACATATGTGTGGTTTATGCTTCGAAGGATATCTCGGCGGTACAACAGTACGTACAAAAGGACTTCGAACGTATCACCAAAAGGGCAAATTCTTCGGGCTATGTCGGTAGCCTTGGTTCTCTTGTGGAACTCTACATTTCTGATTCGATCACGCACTGAAATTCCGAACATAGCCCTCTTCATTGCCCTTTGAGTCACTGTAAGCTTTCTGATGAGGCCCATTGTAAGGGACCACGTCTCAGAGCCATATGTCATCACTGGCAACACACATTGGTCATAGACTTTCGTCTTGAGACACTGTGGTAAGTTGGACGAGAAGATACCGCGCAACTTCCCCAACGCAGCCAAGCCGAGTTGGATTCGACGGTTGACCTCTTTCTCGAAGTTGGCCCTACGCAACTGGATCGTTTGTCCCAGGTAGACATAGTCGCCCACAACTTCGAGTGTAGAGTCTCCGACCTTGATAGGAGTAGGTGTAACATGGGCTTTCAACATCACCTTAGTTTTGTCCATGTTCATTCTAAGACCCACTCTTTCGGAAGCTCTACTGAGGTCATCGAGCATTGTACTGAGGTCCTCCATGGTCTCAGCCTTAACCACTATATCATTGGCAAATCAAAGGTGAGTGATGTACTCGCAATTGACGTTGATGCCTAGCCCTCTCCAGTCGAGAACCTTGAAGACATCCTCCAGTGCAGCGGTTGCTAATGTTCTTTAGTTTTCGGGATGGGAGCCAAAATATAGAATAGAGAGCCAAGAGATATGTATAAACATTATCTGCCCCCGTACCCTGACGTGCCAAAACTATAATAGTTCGACTGTAAAAAGTGACAGATGTATACAAGTCATATAAATCTGTCCCTTACACACACTAAAAAAAGCCTTACCCTAAGAGCTTATAGTAACCCCGCTGAGCACAAAATTGCAGTAAAATCTAAACTTTACGAAAATTAAGCAAAAATCAGATTATTGGGCCCTTTGACAGCCCAATTTTTTTTTGCTGTTTTTCGATTTTTATGGAATTGCCAGGTCTACTACCACAATGAGCATAATTCCCGTGAAAAACTTTAATAGGCATTTTTTCGCAGTAGTATGATTATTTATTTCCTGGGCTATGAATGTGACTTCGTCCTTGTATCTATCTGACAGTAATTTAACTGGTTCTTACGAATGCTTTCACTCTATTTCTTTCAAAATATTGTTACGTTTATTTAACAAATACAATGTCAAAAGGTAACTTTTATTTAAATTTTGAATAAAAAACTGCATTTTAACAATGGATAGTAGCATTTGTCCACTCTATTTGACGTATAAAACGATGCTATAGGTCAAAGTTATTCTAAATTGTATGTAGGACTGTGCTAGTGATAAGTAAGTTGGCCGAAACTGAAAAACTGCTTTTTTGGGGCAAAATAAAAAATAAATCGTTGTATTTAAATAGATTTATGTTAGACGAAAGTGAAATAAAAAGAACAAAATCTTAGGTTATTTGTTTAACTTATCAGAAATATACTAATATCGTTCATGGCGCATACATGTGTGTGCTGTAATTTAATCGTGCTAATTATTACTAGAGTTCGACTGAACTTCGATTTTCGGCCTAAAATATAAATTTCAGCTGAGATTTTATCCGGCTGTAGTGACAATTTATGCATAAAATTTATTGTTAAAAATAATTCATAAAATTTTTTACACATTGACCGGTCCCTTGGATCCAATGGATATCCGCAACCTTCACTAGAGTGACTTTCGATAGCGTTTGACATTCCTATACATTTTTGACGATTTTCCAATCAGTCATTGGTCTAGGGGGGTTACCATAAACTCTTAGAGCGGTATCAATTTGAGATCGAATAAGGGACAGATGTATATGAACAGGTAGTGGCAGGCCTTCTGACGGAACGTCTTCCGTTTCGCGGTCGCCATTCCAGAACTTTTCAGCCCCATCAACCATCCGTTCTGCGAGCAATGTGCCACTTAAGTTTGGCAATTCTTCATGTAAATTCTGATTCGATCACCATTCAATTCGACACCAACTAATACTCCTCAATAATTTTATATACAGTCTAAATAACGGTCCACACGATGACGCCAACACCGCAGCAGCATACGACTCACGAAGGGATCCCGTTCATGGGGCTGGATGGCGAGAGGATTGTCATCGCTGGCATGTCGGGACTCTATCCGGACTCCCAAAGCGTCAAGGATTTGTCTCACATTTTGTACAATAAGGTGAGTGAGATTTGTTGTTAAAATTATAACTATATATTTTATTTTCAGCTGTTGATTCAAAATTGGAATAGATCACCTTAATACATTTACAATGCATGTCCTCGAAAAGAGCGTTTTTCGAACAGCCAAGCTGTGCGGCAAGGGTAATTTTTTTTACTAGTGCTTTTACTTTCCTGTATTTTTTAAAATTTTTAACTCCAACGTCAGCCCGCCGCATAGAGTTTTTATTATTTGAGAAAAAAATAAAAATAAGTCAAGTACAGATTATCATTCATATAAAAAGTTAAACAAAACTAATACGCGTTTTTAGCGTTATGCTAGCGATTTTAATTAGCCTAGATTTAGATTTAGATCAATTAATTAATCTTAAATATTCATTAAATATGTTTGGTAGAATGAATATTTTGCTCGTGTCTTTTTGCGTTACGACGTGATAGCTATTTGCACATGTGCAGTAGATATGCCCGAGGAACTATTAGTTAATCTGAAACTACAAGTTATGAAAAAATAAAAAATTTCACAACTTGTAATGATTTTGTTTAATTTCCAAACAAACTGCCCATTTAAAAATATAATTCCCGAGTTATACTATCTTTTTTTGACTTTTCTTTAACGAACGACATTAAAGAAGAAAAGTAAAAAAAAGATAATAATTAAAAAACATTGTGAACAAAAAGCTATAGTCAAAGTCAAAGTCAAAGTCAAAGCACTTTATTTCAAGTAGGCCAGTTACAGGCACTTTTGAATTGTCAAAAGACAAAATAAAATATTACAAAATTATGGTGCTACAGTCCCAGTCACAAGACATAATAACTGTGAAAGTACCGTAGATGCCCATTCCAAGGCGTAGATCTCTATGGAGAAGAACGGGCAAGAAACTCCATGGACACTCTCTTTCAATTATGTTTGGGTTATGCCTGGTTTCGAACGCAGAAATGGTTGAATGTCTATCTGCCTTAGCGACCATAAGACCACCTGAACTCTTATACTTTGTCTTGAAATTCAACCTTAGTTGTAATGCTAGACGCAATATTCAAAATAATTTGAACCATATCGTATATTTTCATAAAGTTCATTATCGCACAAATGCAAGCAGCTGTTAAAATAGATCACGGCATTAGCTATTATCCGTAGACATTTAACTTTAGTGTTCCTGATGCGCGATATTTTTTTTATTCCACCCTCGCCTTAGTTAGTTTAAGAAGCCGTATTACTCATTATACTATATAAAACTGCATTACCACTCACTGACTCACTGACTCATTGACATAATTGTTCTCCCAGATGGTGGATGGGGAGGTGGGTATATTTTGACAGATTCGTAAACAAGTAACTCCCGTGAGTATGGGAAAAGTCCCAAACCTCCCCTTTTCCTCCCCCCTCCTCCCCCGCTCTATCGTATCTCGGAAACTAAGGTACCCGTATTTTTTGTTTTTTACGGATTCGTTTAGAGGAGGCTCGCAAAAGTAAAAACCATTTTTCAAAGTTGACCCCCTCGCCCCCCTTCTCCCCCCCTTTAAGCGGATCTCGAAAGTTGAGAGACTTGGAACATTTCTTTTTCCAGATTCATATAAAGGGGCAATGCTATAGTCACAAACGAACCAGTTTTCAAAGTTGACCCCCTTGCCCCCCTTCTCCCCCCTCCCCCCCCGTTTTGGCGAATCATTTTTATTCAGTTTTTTTTACGGATTCGTTTAGAGGAGGCTCGGAAAAGTAAAAACCATTTTTCAAAGTTGACCCCTCGCCCCCCTTCCCCCCCCCCCTTTAAGCGGATCTCGGAAGTTGAGAGACTTGGAACATTTCTTTTTTCAGATTCATATAAAGGGGCAATGCTATAGTCACAAACGAACCAGTTTTCAAAGTTGACCCCCTTGCCCCCCTTCTCCCCCCTCCCCTCCCCGTTTTGGCGAATCTTCTTTTCGTGTTTTTTTTACGGATTCGTTTAAAGGAGGCTCGGAAAAGTAAAAACCATTTTTCAAAGTTGACCCCCTCGCCCCCCTTCTCCTCCCCTTTTAGCGGATCTCGGAAGTTGAGAGACTTGGAATATTTCTTTTTCAGATTCATATAAAGGGGCAATGCTTTAGTCACAAACAAACCATTTTTCCGAGTTGACCCCCTTGCCCCCCTGCTCCCCCCTCCCCCCCCGTTTTGGCGAATCTTTTTTTTTTGTTTTTTTTACAGATTCAGCGTAGGGATCCCGAGTGGAGCGAACCTACGAGACCGAGTGCAGCGCAGGGGGGAGGTGGCGAGCGAAGCGAGCCGGCGACCTCCGTAGCGTAACGAAGGTTGAGTGGGTGAAGCGAAACTCAGTGCCTGGCGACGACAAGCAAACATTAGGGTTATGTTTTTTGGAACAAAGTTTAGGGTAGGTGTAGGGTAGGTGTAGGGTAGGTGTAGGGTAGGTGTAGGGTAGGTGTAGGGTAGGTGTAGGGTAGGTGTAGGGTAGGTGTAGGGTAGGTGTAGGGTAGGTGTAGGGTAGGTGTAGGGTAGGTGTAGGGTAGGTGTAGGGTAGGTGTAGGGTAGGTGTAGGGTAGGTGTAGGGTAGGTGTAGGGTAGGTGTAGGGTAGGTGTAGGGTAGGTGTAGGGTAGGTGTAGGGTAGGTGTAGGGTAGGTGTAGGGTAGGTGTAGGGTAGGTGTAGGGTAGGTGTAGGGTAGGTGTAGAGTAGGTGTAGGGTAGGTGTAGGGTAGGTGTAGGGTAGGTGTAGGGTAGGTGTAGGGTAGGTGTAGGGTAGGTGTAGGGTAGGTGTAGGGTAGGTGTAGGGTAGGTTAAGGAATACTTCTCAAAAACACGACAAAGCCGCGAGCTGCTTGCAGCTCGCGCACCAAGCAAATACTAGTTATATTATATAAAACTGCATTACCACTCACTGACTGATTGACATAATTGTTCTCCCAGATGGTGAAGGGGGAGGTGGGTATATTTTGACAGATTCGTAAACAAGTCACTCTCGCGAGTATGGGAAAAGTCCCAAACCTCCCCTTTTCCTCCCCCCTCCTCCCCCCCTCTATCGTATCTCGGAAACTAAGGTACCGGTATTCTGTTTTTTTACGGATTCGTTTAGAGGAGGCTTGGAAAAGTAAAAACCATTTTTCAAAGTTGACCCCCTCGCCCCCCTTCTCCCCCCCTTTAAGCGGATCTCGAAAGTTGGAACATTTGGAACATTTCTTTTTTCAGATTCATATAAAGGGGCAATGCTATAGTCACAAACGAACCAGTTTTCAAAGTTGACCCCCTTGCCCCCCTTCTCCCCCCTCCCCCCCCCCGTTTTGGCGAATTTTTTTTTTAGTTTTTTTTACGGATTCGTTTAGAGGAGGCTCGGAAAAGTAAAAACCATTTTTCAAAGTTGACCCCCTCGCCCCCCTTCTCCCCCCCTTTAAGCGGATCTCGGAAGTTGAGAGACTTGGAACATTTCTTTTTTCATATTCATATAAAGGGGCAATGTTATAGCCGGAATCATTTTTCAAAACTCCCCACTCTCCCCCCCTTCACCCCTCTCTTCACCCCTCCTATCCCCAACCTCCCCGAGTGGATCCCGAGTGGAGCGAATGGGTGAATCGAAACTCAGTGCCTGGCGACGACAAGCAAACATTAGGGTTATGTTTTTTGGAACAAAGTGTAGGGTAGGTGTAGGGTAGGTGTAGGGTAGGTGTAGGGTAGGTGTAGGGTAGGTGTAGGGTAGGTGTAGGGTAGGTGTAGGGTAGGTGTAGGGTAGGTGTAGGGTAGGTGTAGGGTAGGTGTAGGGTAGGTGTAGGGTAGGTGTAGGGTAGGTGTAGGGTAGGTGTAGGGACAATAACACGCGAGCTGCTTGCAGCTCGCGCACCAAGCAAATACTAGTTAGCTTATAAACTTATTTTGAATTTGAATTTTGAATTTGAATTTGAACCAACAATGTAATGATTACAATCGCTTAACAACATGATTTATCGAAATGCTTCGCGATAAGGTTCAAATTCGCTATTATTCAAGTGAGTTCAATATTGTTGGCCACAGACTGTACGTAAGATGATTTCCGACTCGTGTCGATTTATCCACTCACTCGCTTCGCTCGGTTGTGAATAAAAAAACCACTCATCGGAAATCACCTACCTTCCGCATTTGTAGCATAAATAACTATTGCATACCACAAATCTCAACTTAATATAGTAACTTCAAAAAAAAGCGAGATTCTGTCCGATAGCAACTTGCAGGCGCAGACAATAAAGTTATAAAATAAACAGTATACGCTTTTATAACAAGTTGCCTAAGTCAGTTATAGCACTGACCGATGGAAAGTTCAAAAACTACATCAAGTGTGTCCTTATTAAAAAAGCATATTATAAAATCAAGGACTACGTTGAAGAAAAAAAATTTGGCTTTGGAACCCTCTGCGCATGCGGCTTCCCTGGTAACTCATAAACGGCACAAATATATTGATAACTACACCTACCCTACACCTACCCTACACCTACCCTACACCTACCCTACACCTACCCTACACCTACCCTACACCTACCCTACACCTACCCTACACCTACCCTACACCTACCCTACACCTACCCTACACCTACCCTACACCTACCCTACACCTACCCTACACCTACCCTACACCTACCCTACACCTACCCTACACCTACCCTACACCTACCCTACACCTACCCTACACCTACCCTACACCTACCCTACACCTACCCTACACCTACCCTACACCTACCCTACACCTACCCTACACCTACCCTACACCTACCCTACACCTACCCTACACCTACCCTACACCTACCCTACACCTACCCTACACCTACCCTACACCTACCCTACACCTACCCTACACCTACCCTACACCTACCCTACACCTACCCTACACCTACCCTACACCTACCCTACACCTACCCTACACCTACCCTACACCTACCCTACACCTACCCTACACCTACCCTACACCTACCCTACACCTACCCTACACCTACCCTACACCTACCCTACACCTACCCTACACCTACCCTACACCTACCCTACACCTACCCTACACCTACCCTACACCTACCCTACACCTTGCACCGGAATGTGGTCGCAGTGGACAAGAGACTCACCCCGTTATCCATAGCTACAGAGAACTGGCGCAAGCCTGTTATACTATCGACTGATGAACGCAAAGAGGTATGGCAAGGCAAGGAGCTACACGGGCGCTTCTATTGGGCTCTCCATGGGCCCGATGTAGATTTCCCAGCGTCCGTATCCTGGCTACGTTTCGGCGACCTTTTCGGGGAAACTGAAGGTTTTGTCTGTGCAATTATGGACGAAGTTATCCTGACGAATAACTACCGGAGACATATAATGAAGGACGGGACGGTTGACATATCTCGGGCATGCCACCGTCTGGATGAATCCATCAGACATGGACGGTGGACGCCATCATGCGCGTGCGAGCCCTCACGATGGGGGATGCAGTGGCCCGGGGTGGGGCCGTCTTGGCGGTGTCTCTAGACATCGCCAATGCCTTCAACACCGCATCTGTGGGACATCGGGTAATACTGGGTGCTGCGCGCCGACCTCCCTAGCGGCGTCAGCGTAATTTGCTACGCTGACGACACACTGGTCTTGGCGCAAGGGAGGTCGTACCAGGCGGCGGCTGCAATAGCGACAGTCGTTGAGAGGATCCGGCAATTGGGACTCGAGGTGCCCCTGCACAAGTCCGAGGCCATGTGTTTTCATGGTCCTCGGAACGCGCGGCGGTGGCGCGTTCCGAGGACCATGAAAACGCGTTCATCAGTCGATAGTATAACAGGCTTGCGCCAGTTCTCTGTAGCTATGGACAACGGGGTGAGTCTCTTGTCCACTGCGACCACATTCCGGTGCATACCCACTTCAGCTTTTAAAAAGTATTCTCTGAGGCTGCACACCTCGTGGTTGTGAAGATTCTTGGCGTTTAAAAAGCCTCGACCCCCACACTTCCGCGGGATGTACAGTCTCATCACCGATGATCGTGGGTGATGCATCCAGTTTGCAGTCAGCAGTGTCCGGACTCTCCTATCGAGGGCGTCGAGCTCGGTCTGAGTCCATTTGAGTATGCCGAAAGAGTACATAAAAACCGGCATGACCCAACTGTTAAAGGCGCGCACCTTATTGCCGCCCGACGAAAGGCTATTTAATACCTTTTTCAGGCGGCCAAAGAAACGCTCCTTCATCAGTTGCTTCATGTCAGTACTGTTGATGCCCAACGCTTCCGACATACCCAAATACTTGTAAGTTTCGGTCGAGGAGAGGTGTCTAAGGTGTATGGAATCAGAGAGTTGAATTCCCTCGGATTCCATAATCTCCCCTTGCTTTACATGCATGACTGCACATTTTTCCACCCAGCGACCCAGACTCCAAACATGAATGGAATTGAGATGCCAGAAACGCGTGTGAGCTGCTATACCATTTTAGCCAGAAGTTATGCAGTCCGTCCGGTCCCGGAGACTTCCAGTTCGGTAGCGGACGAACTGCTTTGGCTACATCAAATGGACTAATGATTGCTTTTTCCATTTCTGGTATAGCTTCACACACGCGCTCGACATCACGCATCCAGCCACCCTCAGTTTAACAGACGGGTACCGACCAGATGTTTCGCCAGAATGTATTCGTGGTGACATCATCCGGGCGGCACACGTCAGTCACACTTTGTTCAGGTCGCTCCCAAGTTCTGTATACCCACCTCTCATCACTCTGGAACATGCGATTCTGCGAGTAACGGGCAACCCGCCGCTTATACCGCCGAATACGACTGGCCCATGCACAAACTTTCTGTTTTAGGAAGTCGATGCACTCCGTGACACGGGACATGTATTCTCGAGGACTGATTCCAGTCCCCGAAAATGCCCGCCTCACGAAGCGCATCACACGTGGTCGTGTGTTGCCCTCCCTGAAACAGCATAGTTTGCCGATGAGTACCCTAGCCCCATCGATATGCCGTTCGATCCTGCACTGCCAGGCTGGCACGGCAGGCTTTGGCCGCATAGCCTCCTTTTCCTTTGGAAACTTAACTTTGGCCAAACGACATACCGCAACAGCCCCGCAATACAGGATTGAGTGCGTATCAACAAGGTTCTCGCTGCTTTCAAAGATGTTCTTAAGCAGCGAGTCCAAGGCACACACCAGCGCCCTATTCTTCTTGTCCATAGGCAACCGTGGTAATCGGGGCCTAAGTTCAGTCGGTGTTGATCTATACTCGCGAAGCGCATCTTCCAGAGCGCTCCTCAATCTTTCGTTGCACTGGCTACTTACTGTGGCAACCCTATCATCTGCCTCATCGTTAACAAGATAGGACCGCGGCGGGATCACAATAGTGGCTGGCGGTGCCGCGGTCTCTGTCGGGGTTGAGACGATTTGGTTGCTCAGCACTTCTGAGCGCAGCCTATCAAGTGCGGCGTCATCCAACCTGTGATTACGCTGGATGACCCGCATCTGATCCGACAATCGTTGGGCCGAGACGTTTACGGTTGGTTCTAGGTCCTGAAACAGAGACAGCATCCTAACACGGTACGCAGTGAGGTTAGTTCCCCCCTCTGTAGACCCGTAATATGCGCGCATGACGTTCTCATTCATACCTTGAGTCCATCTCATGCGCTGCACACAACCACCGGCAGCGGGGACCCGGCTCGGGGCCGGTTGGCCCCTAGATCCCAAGCTCCTTGGTGGCCGGCCTCTCCCCTGCCGACGTACAGGTGTTGGCGACGTCGGCGGGGAAAAATACTCGTCGCTTGAGCTCGACGCAGCTGCAACCGCCGATGACACTGATGATCCGAGGTCCGGCGGCGGCGAGGCGGAGCTGAGCGACCAGTCCGGGGGTGGAAGGCCTGCGCGGTAGGCAGCTACTCTCGTCAACATTATTTACATTTTTTCTTTAAATTTTTCATGTTTTGTCGTCACTGACAGATGTCAATCTGTATTTTCTATTTTATTTTCTAAGATTTTATTAAATGGGGATTTCTGGATGCGGATTATTGGATATTATAACAAATCGCTTGGCAATTGCTGGTTTCTTTTGCGGTTTACTAGTTGGTCGAGATTTGATAATATTGAATTTATAGTAAAATAAGCAGAGACGGAAAAAATAAGGCATTTTTTTATTTGTGATGGGTTTGCTCTTGACTCAAGTCTAGGTCAAAGGTGACAGAGACAGAGTCGACGATGGAGTGAGCTTACCCAGAAGAAGCCTGTTCACTCTAACTTTGAAGAGATTCGGGTTGAATGCGTTCGGAAACACTGACGCAGGTAGCGAGTTCCATTCATTCGCTGTGCGCATTATGAAGGATGTTTGGAAGCGTTTGGTGCGAATTGGTGGAATGGCAACAAGGTAAGGATGATAACTTGCAGTACGTCTAGATGTCCGATGGTAGAAGGGGGCTGGTGGGATGAGGTCGTGGAGTTCTTCAGCACACTCACCGAAGTACAGTCTGTAGAAGACCGACAAACAGGCAACCTTGCGGCGATGAGCCAAGCTGTGAAGCTTGGCGTCCACCTGTTCAACGTCGCCAATGAGCCTCTTGGCTCTGCGTTCCACTGAGTCAAGCGCGGCAAGCTGATACTTAGCCGAACCATCCCAAAGGTGGCTGCAATACTCCATGCAGGATCGGACTTGCGCTTTGTATAGGGTTAAAAGCTGTCCAGGCGTAAAGTATCGCTTCACTTTATTTAGGATGCCTAGTTATTTGGCCGCAATTTGGGCTTTGTACTCAATGGAGGCGCCAAAATTGAGACTGGATGTCAACTCCAAGGCATGTTGACATATCAGGGTTGCCATGGTGTTATATATATGTCGCATCATGGCTGGCCGATAGATGCAAACCATCGGGAAGTCAGGATGTATTCCCTAAGGTTAAGACATCGTGTGTGGGCAGGTAGGTGGGTCAATCGTGAAAATGAAATCACACAAATTATTCGATACACTGAGTATATTCAAATAGACACAAGTTACATTCTTGCTTACTTATATTACGGATCGACACTTATTCTACGACGTCGTAGCTCTACGGCTGTCAGCATTCAACTGCTCTATTCTGCTATCCCCACTACGCAAGCGGTTAGAATAAGCGCGCCAATGCGTAGTTACTCTTGATTGCCGCTAGGGGCGTGCTTGTGATTTGACTTTACGTCCGTACTATTGACTAAACCCGACACGGCCATCCTGCGAGACAGGCGTCCTCGTCTGTTTCTCATTGTCAGGTTTTAACAGTGTATCGAATCATGTGGAAATCCTCAATGGATGTCCTCAGCCCTTGGGGAAAGCCGAGGGGTCTGTCAGACTCCTACTGACTAAAACCACATGGTGTTCTCTAGGCCGTAATTCCTCTTGAGAGGCGAGCGTGGAACACACACGTCGCCTTCTCGGGCCTCTCTCAGGTGAAAGCTCCCCAAATCTATCACCTGCAGGCATCATCTTCTTGTCCTTGCTCCATGCCATCTCATGGTCACCTCGTGTTGCACAACACGACGTCTTAGTCCACTCCATCCTGGCAATCTCCCATCAAACAAGGGATGTTTTTCTGTAAAATACAAAATTTTCAAACAGTATCTGCTCGTCCAATCCTGACTCATACACTAGAGTGAGGAAACATTTTGAAACAATCAAACATGTTCATTTAAATCTCTCTGTTCACAATTGCAAGGAACGAGTAATTCTATTTCCAATTTAATGAAAATAGCAACTTAATCATCGATTTGGTACCTAAAAGGGGTGCTTTCTGTGGTCCTCTGCTTCCGGTGGTCAGGGCTCCTGAGAGAGGAACCTCCTAACAATACGAGCCGTGTCCAGGAGTACTGCTTTCTGGATCAAGCCCTTGATCCAGCTGCCCAACGAGAGCCTCCTCAGATGTTCTTCGAGGCTCTTGGCTATTATACCATTGGCCGTCACGACTATCGGCACAATGACTGCTGTATTCACATCCCACATGTCGACAACCTCACGAGCCAGATCAAGATACTTACTTTTCTTATCTCTCTCCGTCTTCACGAGGTTCTCGTCATGGGGGACCGCAATATCAACAATCACCACTATGTCAGGCTTATTAGCAACAACAGTCCTGTCAGTGATGATAGACCGATCCCAGTACAATGTGATATTGCCATTTTCGAGAACTGGGTCGGGCACATACCTGTAGTACGGTACCTCCGATGCCACAAGAGTGTATTTCAGAGCAAGTTGCTGGTGGATGATCCTGGCTACAAGGTTGTGCCTATGCAAATACTCTTCGTTAGCTAGACGAGAACATCCAGAGATAATGTGGCGGATCGATTCACCCGGGCGGTGACATGCCCGACAGATGTCAACCGTGCCATCCTTCACAATAAATCTCCGGTAGTATTAGTTATTCGTCATGATAACTACGTCCATAATTGCACAGACAAAACCTTCGGTTTCCCCAAAGAGCGCAGCCACGCTACGGACGCTGCTTGGTCTACATCAGACCCATGTAGGGCCCGGAAAAAGCGTCCGTGAAGCTCCTTACTCTGCCATACTTCCCTGCGGTCGTTAGTTTCAAGCACTACAGGCTTGCGCCAGTTCTCATTCGCCATGGAGAGCGGGGTGAGTCCCTTGTCCACTGCTACTACATCTCGATGCATACCTACGTCGGTGTGTAGAAAATATTCCCTGAGATTGCATATCTCGCGGTTGTGGAGGTTTTTGGCATTTAAAAAGCCTCGGCCTTCACACTTCCGCGGGATATACAATCTCATGACTGACGATCGTGGGTGATGCATTCGATTTGCAGTCAGCAGTGTACGGACCCGCCTATCCAGGGCGTCGAGTTCCGTTTGAGTCCATTTGAGTATGCCGAAAGAGTACATCAATACCGGCATGACCCAACCGTTGAAGGCGCGCACCTTGTTTCCGCCTGAAAGAAGGCTATTGAATACCTTTTTCAGGCGGCCAAAGAAGCGTTCCCTCAACGATTGCTTCATGTCAGTAGTGCTGATACCTAACGCTTCCGACATACCCAAATACTTATAGGTTTCGTTTGGAGAGAGGGATCTCAGGTTTATGGAATCCGCGAGTTGAATTCCTACGGATTCCACAATCTCCCCTCGCTTTACATGCATGACCGCACATTTGTCCACACCAAACTCCATCCTGATGGCGTTACTAAAAGTTTCAGTTACTTTCAGTAGCTCCATCAGCTGAAGATTGCTGGGGGCAAAGAGCTTCAGATCATCCATGTAAAGGAGGTAAGATATAACCTGACCACCTCTCTTCAACCGATAGCCTAGCCCTGAATTCTCCAGCAGCATGCTTAGAGGATTCAGGGCCAGGCAAAACCAAAGTGGACTCAAACTATCGCCCTGGAATATACCTCGCTCGATCCTTACAGGTTCGCTATGCCTCTGGATATTTCGACATCCTGGATAGCGAAGGACTGTGCTCCATTGCCCCATACACGACATCAGGAAGGTACGTAGAGTTGTATCTATTTCATACAATTCTAGCACCCTCATGAGCCATGTATGAGGCACCGAGTCATAGGCCTTCTTATAATCTATCCAACATGTCGACAGATCCTTTCGGGAACGCCGAAACTGTTGGCTAATGGCCATATCAATAAGGAGTAGCTCCTTAGTACCGCGGGACCCGTTCCTACATCCATTTTGAGAGACCGACATGATCGAATTATCGTCGACGTGTTTATTAATTTTAACTCTCAAAATGGATGTAAGAACCTTATAGACCGTTGGTAAACATGTAATAGGTCTATAATTTTTGGGTTCCGCGGTGCTACCAGATTTGTGGAGCAGGTGGGTTATTCCTGTTGTAAGGAACCTGGGTAGCGAACCAGACTCTTATTATTAGTATAGTAGTATTAGTATAGATTATTTTTTTAAAGTGTACGGTATTTATGTTCTCAACGAACTCTAAATCTCGATGGGTTAGATCAACATTTTATTTCACGGGCCCCCTTTATCTGTATGGGAAACTTTAAAAGACCCTTAAAAACATCAAAAAATATTTTAATTTATATTTATGTACTAGCTTCTGCCAGCGGCTTCGCCTGCGTGAATGTCGAAATTTATCTCAAGGGAACATATTCCCGGCATAAAAATTATCCTATGTGCTATTCCTATGTCTGACTATATATCTATGACTATAATCTATCTCTGTGCCAAATTTCATCCAGTTCCGGCCAGCCGTTTGAACGTGAAGAAGTAACAAACATACAAACACACTCACAGACTTTCACCCTTATAATATTAGTGTTTTTTTTGTTTTGTTTGGGTCAACAAGATGCTTATAATGTGAATATTTTAAGACCGTAGCTCAAACTGTTTTGGCTATCCGTATAATAGACAACGGAGCCCCGTTTAGACCTTTCGGGTACAGTAGAATTATTATTTTGTTTTCTTTTCAACACAGATCAACCCAGTATCAGAGGCAGCTCTCCGTTTCAAGTACAACCATCCAGAGGTAGTGCAGAATGCGGGCACCGTTCCCGGTCTCAGTTACTTTGACGCACAGTTCTTCAAAGTACACTACCGTCTCGCAAACTGCATGGACCCCATGGCACGCAAGATTCTCGAGCAGGCGTATCAGGCTATCTATGACGCTGGTTAGTGGAAAACAACTGTATAAGTGTCTTTTTTTAACTCATGGCTTCGTTTAGAGGCACCGCCACTGAAGGTCTCGGCAAAGCCACGTGTGGTCGCACGTGTACTTAGGTTTACTTTGTAGGAATGGAGGGGATTGTTCACAGCAACCCATGGTCACGCTAAGCGCGGATGGTTGGCGGAAAAACAAATGAACAACAACCACGTTGCTAACAAACTGTGCATTCCAAGTGCCTGGCAGTGGACGATCGGCCTTACACTCAGGAAAAGTACGAAAAAGTACACTTTTCAAGGATAACTAGCCTATGGCACTCTTCACTATGGCACAGCCACTGCTTTACTCGAAAAAAAGCACGATTAAAAACAAACACAAACACCAGCGTAAAACTTTGGACAAAAAACCCTAAATGTTAGGTGTGCAGACTTGGGCTTACCACTTGGCGAGGATCTCACAACAAACGGGAGTGTTACAAAAATATCAAGTATAGTACGACGTTAAATAGTAATAGCGTCAACAAAAATAAAATAAACCAACCAAACACACCACAAGTCATAAAAAGGTAAATAAAATTTGCATTTTGAGTACTAACGATAAGAACAGAGTTCTACCTATAGCAGAAACTAAATTTTCCCAAGATTTCCAGTTGTGCCACTACTTAAAACCTGGAGGGGGGACTATGCAGCTTCTAGATGGAAAAACGGTCAAAACTGGCTGGTTTCACCATGATCGACTTTTGCATTACATTCTTAGGTGAAGAAGATTTTAGAACAACAAAAAATTATGTTGGTATGATCCTGCACAGTAGGAAAACACTGCAAGATGTTGAACATACAAATATCATTGTATGTTTGCCAACATTTATCTTGGAGAATTATGAATACAACTGATGAAACGAGACTTTTAATAATCTATTATATCTGGACATATCATCACATGGACACGCATTTCTCTTAGATAGTAATTTAAATTTAAAATAAGACAACAGTATGTTTAAAAAATCAGGTGGAATCAACAACTTTGACCTTTTTTTTTTTTTTTTTTTTTATTATTGATAGGCTTGCGCTTGACCACTATCTCACCTGATGGTAAGTGATGATGTGGTCGACGATGTAGCGCGCTTACCTAGAAGAAACCTATTCACTCTTGACTTAAAGACTCCCAGGTTGTAGCTCTCAGGAAATACAGACCCCGGCAGGGAATTCCACTCCCTTGCTGTACGCATAATGAAAGTATTCCCAAAACGTTTGGTGCGTATGGGTGGAATGTCCACCATGTACCGATGACACATCGCCGTACGTCTTGTATTCCGATAATGGAAAGGGCTAGGAGGAATTAATTCATGCAATTCCAACGCACACTCCCCGAAATGTAACCGATAAAAAACCGACAGACTGGCAACTTGGCGCCGATGTTCAAGGCTCTGGAGCCTAGACTTGACCAATATCTCATTGCCGATGAGCCTCTTGGCCCGCTTTTCGATCGACTCTAGTGCATCCAGCTGGTACTTGGCAGATCCGTCCCAGAGGTGAGAGCAGTACTCCATGCATGACCGAACTTGCGCCTGATACAAGTTGAGCAGCTGTTCTGGCGTGAAGTATCGTCTCACCTTTGTAAGGATCCCCAACTTTTTGGCAGCCAGTTGAGCTTTTGCCTCAATGAATGGACCAAAATTGAGGGTCGATGTCAACGTAACGCCAAGAAGCTCGAGATGGTCCGTTATCGGCACGGTTACACCGCTGAAAGTAGGAGCCGGGTGGAATTGGCTCCTTTTAGCGGAAAAAAGACACGCCTGGGTTTTAGCAGCATTAAACCTGACCAGATTGGCATCGCCCCATTCGGAGACTGCTTGCAAGGACAAGTTCAAGCGCTCCACCATGGCCTCCCGGAGAGACCGGATCTGAGGCCCGCTAGCACGCGCGTTGGACAAGTATCTCTCAGCAACAGTGCTGTCGTCTGCATACCCAAAAGTGCCGGGTTTTAGCAGATCATTTATGTGCAACAAGAACAATGTTGCCGAGAGTACCGACCCCTGAGGGACCCCGGCGTTGATATCCCGTTGGTCAGACGAGCGGCCATCTATAACCACTCGTATAGACCGGTCCCTCAGGAAGTCTGCGATCCAATCGCACAGACCACCGGGCAGACCGAATGACGGAAGCTTACCAATAAGGCTCTCATGCCAGACCCTGTCAAAAGCCTTCGAGATGTCGAGGGAGACGGCAAGCGCTTCCCCGTGCCTCTCGATGGCTTCACTCCATATGTGAATGGCATACGCTAGAAGATCCCCAGTTGACCGATTTCGGCGGAAGCCATATTGGCGGTCACTGAGGATGTCGTTAGCTTCTAGGTATGCCAGGAGCTTGGAGTTGAGCACCCGTTCCATACTCTTACAGAGGATGGACGTAACTGAGATGGGTCTATAGTTGGCCGGGTCAGCCCGACTGCCCTTCTTGGGCACAGGCTGAACGTTAGCTTGCTTCCAAGCATTCGGTACTTTTCCAGTCTCATATGAAAGGCGAAACAGGCGAGTCAGGATCGGAGACAGTTCAGGCGCACAAGTTCTTAGAACAATTGCCGGTATCCCATCGGGGCCACTAGCCTTGTTCACGTCAAGATGCCGCAGCACCCTACGGACGTCTTTTTGATGGATGCGAATGTCCGACATACTCGTCTCGCATCCATCAGGAGAAGGAGGGGGCCGCGCGTTACCAGAATCCAGGCGTGAGGATTCCGCAAAAAGAGAGGCAAACAAGTTTGCTTTCTCCTCAGCGGAGTGGGCCAGCGTTCCGTCGGGTTTCAGCAGTGGTGGTAGTGAGGGCCGGCAGAAGTTCGATTCGACCGACTTAGCCAGGGACCAGAACGCTTTACTACCGGCTGGATAGGAAGCAAGTTTGGACCCAATACGGCTTATGTGGTCATACCGAGCCCTTCGCAATACCCTCTTGCAGGACTTGGCAGCCCCATTGAAGGCTCTCTTCCGCTGGCTGACGTCGCTAGCTTTGCGCGACCGAGCGTCGACCCAAGCCAGGTACGCCTCATGTTTCAGCGTGTTGGCATGATTGCACTCGGCGCCAAACCATGGTCGGTCAACGCTAGACATTGCTACGTCAGAGAACGGAATGAAGTACTCCATTCCCCGACGCAACACGTCCGTCACGGCGTCCGCGCACGACGAAGGATCAGCCGAAGAAAAGCAAATAGGCTGCCAAGGATAAGATGCGAAGAAAGAACGCATCCCATCCCAATCTGCTGACCTGTACCGCCAAACCCGCCGAGTGCCTCTTGGGCTGGGATCGGGCGGGGAGTAGACGGATACAGACTTCACCAGACAATGGTCGGAGCTACCCAAAGGTGAAGATACCGACACAGAGTAGCGGTCTGGATCTGTTGTCAGCAGAAGGTCCAAGCAATTGGCAGTGTGCGAATGAACATCCGGCACCCTTGTTGCTCCCTTGACCAGCTGGGCGAGATTTAACGCAAGCGCAAGCTTTCGCGTCTCTCGCCCAGCATGATCAGTGCACTGGTATGGGAAGAGCCACTCCTGGTGGTGGGCATTGAAATCCCCCAGTATCACTAATTGGGCAGAAGGGTACCGCTGCTGTGCCATATCAGCCGCCTCACACAGATGTTCCGTGAGCCTGGTTGTCTCCTGATCACCACTGTGCGATCGGTAGACACAGGCGTAGATAATTTTATCCAGGCCTGTGTCCACCAGTGCCCAGAGCACAGAAAACCTGGAGTCCTCAAGGTTTCGGAGACGCCGATAACAGATGTCGTCTCGGGCGTACATGCATACACCCGCGCGTGGTTTAAAATTGTGCTCCAGGGTAAACCCTGGGTATGATAAGTACGACACGTCTGACGGACATCCGATCTGCGTCTCCGAAAGGAAAAGAAGAGCTGGTCTATCAGTCTCAAGGTGGTGATGGACTGCTTCGAGATTAGAGTGCAGCCCTCTTATGTTGCTGAGGTGCACTTTGAGTGACAGGGAGTGCTGCCTACATGTAATATTTAGGGATATGTTTAATTTAATAACTGACTTACAAAACTATGACATGCAATTCAGCGGAAAAGACATTACCAACACTTGACATCAAACATGAAACATCGCCGGGTTGATATCGACACTCTATCTGTATGTTTGCATGAACTATCCGAAAAAGGCATGGAAGTCGATGTATTATGCATAATTATCTGACCACACAGCGCAACTTCTTAAATTCCCTGTCAACAAATTGTGCGCGATAAATAGGTGTCGTATAGACGTGATTATAGTAAAGAAAATGTATGTAGGTTTGAAAATCAATTAAGATGTTTGACATTTACAGAGGTTTACAAAGCTGAAAACCCCAATACGGCAGATAAAGCATTTTTAGATTTGTTTACTATGCTTTATGAACTATGTTCCCCTCATATCTGGATAACAGTAAATATAAAAAAAGTAAATTGAATATCACGTGGTATTAAGATTTGCAGCAAAAAGAAACGTCAAATGCTGTGGCAGTATAAAATAAAGCCTTGTCAGATAAATAAAACTAGTCTTAAAAATTACGCTATGAGGTATAAAAAAACTATAAATCTGACTCAGCTTGCTCAAAACAATTAAAAAATTAAGACCTCCAAGAACAAATCAAAAACTACCTGGTAAATTATTAAACAAAACAAATTAAATATACCAAAGGCTGCTATAGATAAAATAAAAAGTAGTAATGAAACCGATACAGAGCCAAAACATATAGCGGATGTCTTTAACAACTACTTTATAGAAAAAAAATAAGCCCATTGTTAATTCTGGAACAAGAGTGACGCAACATGTTTTAAGTAAAAAAAGATTCTATGTTTATGGCACCAAGCACACCGGAAGGCGTTCTAAAAATTATAGCAACACTCAAAAATACGAATAGTGTATGCCAGTTTGCAGTATATTCTGTGATATGACTCAGGCGTTTGATTATGTTCATAACAATATTTTACTGAAAAAACTCAAAGCATATGGCATTAAAAGGCATATCTTCAGCACAGGAAGCAAATTACAGAAGTCAGTAGGGTAAACATAACTACTCAGCGAGAAGAGTCACATCGGTCGCAAGAGCGTGAAGTCATGTATGTGTGGTGTCCCTCAGGGCAGTGTTTTGAGTCCCTTGTTTATAATATATACGAGGGATCAAAAAGGAGTGAGAATGAGATAGAATATAATGACTATTGATAACTTAATAATTTATTTTTCTACATAGTTTCCGAGTCTCTCTACACACCGAGTCCAGCGCTTTTCCAAGGCTTCAATCCCTTTCACAAAAAGTTTTGTCTTGGTCCTACAAAAAGCTCTCCACGGCATCCATCACCTCGTTATCGTCTTCGTACCTGTTTCCCCTTCAGTATTTTTTCAATTTAGGCAACAGATAAAAATCGCTAGCCGCCAGATCTGGTGAATAAGGGGAGTGGTCAACCAATTCGAAGCCAGCTTGCTGAATGGCAGCCATCGCAACTGCCAACCTGTGCGCGGGTGCCATGTCGTGATGAAACAGCACGCCCCTTCGAAGTTTCCCTCTCCTTTTCTCTTTGATGGCATTCCTCAAATTAAAGCTGCATAGTATTGGCCTGTAATAGTGATGCCAGCGTGGCAGGTAATCAGTCAACAATATCCCTTCTGAGTCCCAAAATATTAAGGCCATAACCTTGCCAGCCGATGCCACGACACGAAACTTCTTCGGGGTCGGTGATGATAGCCGTTTCCATTGCGAAGATTGCTGTTTTGTCTCGGGATCGAAATTATGGACCCATGTTTCGTCCATTGTTACGAAACGAGACAAAAAGTTTTCAGAATCTTCTTGAAACTAGTCCAACAATATCTTCGAAATATCAAGTCGATTTTGTTTCTGACTGTCGGTTAACATTCTCGGCACCCATCTTGCGGAGACTTTTCTCATATTCAAAGATTGTTTCAATATGGATTGAATACTTCCATATGAAATGCCCGTTTCTTGAATTAAGTATCGGATGGTAACTCGATACAATTTTCTCGACTTTCGCAACATTTTCTTTTGTGACTGACGTCGATGGACGGCCGCAACGATGTTCGTCTTCCGTGCTCGTCCTCCCTACTTGAAATTGAGAAGCCCACCTTGCGACAGTGGAATACGGTGGCGCAGCCTCTCCTAATGTTGCTTCCAAATCACAATGAATCTCTTGCGTCATTAACTTTTTTATACAGAGGTATTTAATAACTGCTCGCACTTAGTTTTTCTCCATTTTCGAGAACACGTTACGACACGAAGCAAACAAATTACTACATGCAGAAAAAACAAAAGAGAATCGAAGATTTTTTTCTTTATTAATATTTCAAATATGTATCTGAGCTATTGCTGCCAGTATTTTTTTTTTAGCAAGGAGTATGTCGTTCTCACTACTTTTTTATACCTCCTAGTATAAATGACTTGCCTAAATCCACAGAGCAGCCGATGAGCCTCATTGCCGATGATAGTGTAGTGAAAACTGAGTGTAAAAATAGAGAGACATATGGATGCGACATTAATAATTCACTTAGCATTAATAGAATGGCTAAATAATAATAACTTAAAAATAAATTTGATAAAAACTAAACTAACTAAAATTATGCACTTTAGTCAACGTTGCTTGACATTTTTAAATCATCTTGACATACATTACAATAATAATAACATTGACGAAGTTGATACAATCAAATTTTTACGACTAATTATTGACAAAATGTTAAATTGGAAGGCACACGTCGAGACTGTGAGTAAGAAAATTAGTAGTTCAGCGTTTGCTCTGTTTACACTTGCTGCAGTAGTTGGGGTTGATGCTTTGCTCACCGCATACTACGTGCTCGTGGAATCTATTTTAAGATACGGCATAATTTTTTGGGGTAACTAGACTGACAGGGAACTAGTCTTCAAAACCCAAAAGATGTGCATTCGGTCGATGTGTAAACTTGAAACCATTCAGAATTGCAAGCCTCATTTTAAAAAAAACAAAATTTTGACATTACCTTGCCTACATTTTAGCAAATGCCATGTTCTTGAGAGCTAATCTGCATTGATTTTTCGCATGGCAGATCACTTTCCCAGAAACAGACGTGACAATACTCAAATTTGTCAACATCAGCACAAAACGGAACTTATGTGTAAAAGTGTCTTTTGCATGGCTCCAGAAATTTACAATACACTTCCTAAAAGCTGGAAGCAGTTGAATGATCTAGCATTCAAAAAAAAGTTAAGGACTTCTTAGCAGATAAGGCTTATTATAATATAAATCAGTTTTTAAATGATAAATATTAATATTTTTTATACTAATTTACATTTTTGACATTTTTAATAATTTAATGCTGGTCTTGTATTTTTTTTATTTGATTTGTTATTTTTATGTTGACATTTATATAGTTTTATTCTAACATTCTAGAACGAAATTTTTTAATTGTATTTTTTATTATTATTTATACATATTTTTAATAATTTGGCTCAACATGATAAACTTGTATATTATATTATTATTATTTAATTTAATATCTTGCATTTTTAATATTTCTATTTTGACATTCTAGAATGATAATTTTAACATTTACACGATATTTTAAAATAATTTGTGTATATGACATGATATTTTAGATTTATTATTTTGATTTGTATTCTATTATTAATATTTGCATGACGCGCAGTATTTTTTAAATTTTTAACATGCCTTACATATTGACAATTATTTGTTGTGTGTACTGTACTCATGTTTGTGCAAATAAATGATTACTTACTTACTTACAATTACGGGGCGTCGAAAAATTCGTCCACATCGCTGTCAACAGGAAAAGTGCCCAGAAGGCTGGCAGCATTGCCACGTTGGTAGCATTGCTGATTCTTTGGCCAAAAAAAGGGCCAGCCCTCGGGTCTCGTGAAGAGTCCACCAACCGCTTGGTGATATCCCGAAATAATAGGTGTGCACTCGGACTCCATTGCCTTAATTATCAGTTAAGTTGATGTATTTGCGCCGTTTGAGGTTTTCAGCACCTGCAGCAGCCGCCCCAGCGCAGCCCACCGTGCTAGGAAAATAGGATGGTACAAGGGTGTCGACGCAAGTTGCATCCCACACGAAAAACCTACCCAACTGCAATGGTATTATGGTCATACCATCTGGTCTCTTCCCATCGAAACATGCAAGGTCATTGGGTTCTAAGACAGCTAGCACCTTGGCGGTGGCAAGAGCATGACGGATGAGATCATTATTGCTAGCGTGCCGCGCAATCCGACCTGCACTCTTACTACAGGAAAGGCTATGGTGTCCGAGGCAGTCGACTGCTTCACCGCATTGACAGCGATGTGGAGCCCCACAAGGAGCGCCCAATCGAAGTCATGTAGCGAGTCGGAAGGTTGTGTCACCTTTTTTTTTTCATCTCTTCAAATCATCCAATAACTTCTCCCACTCTGTGTGAAGCGGAAGGGCGTGTCAGACTTGTACTGACTAAAACCCACCCGTGTTCCTTCAGTTGCTTGTGCCAGGGCCGCGGTAACTCTCTTTCAAATTTATCCATCCGCGAACCAGACAGGCATCGGCTCTAGCGGACCCCGTCAGTTTTGCTGACATCTCTTTGAGGCGCGCGTGGGACACTACGCGCCGTCGACTCAGGCCTGGTCCTTATCGGACGGTGAGCTACCCATTACTCGCCGTCCGCAAGCCCGCGCCTATGGTGGCCGGGAATCAGCTTGCGACTCCCGACGCCCAGGGCGTCTCCTGCGGTGGTTAGGGGCGTGAGGGCGTCTCCGTTACGTCTCCCTCACGCGTTCTGCCTTCTTCCTTCGCGAGCATTACTACTTCGTAGAAGGAGGTGACAACTTCCCATGCCCTCTCGCTCCGTACCATGGCCTGAACTAGGGCCGGACGCGAGAGGTCACCACCGCTGATTGCCTCTACGAGGACACGGCGGTGTTCCGCCCAATTGGGGCACACCTCTACTGTATGCTCCACCGTGTCCTCTGGACGATCCACACAATGGTGACACCCGGGCATTTCCTCCCGCTTTATCCTGAACAGGAACTTCCCGAAACAGCCATGTCCGGTGAGGACCTACGTCAGGCGGAAGGTGAAGACGCCGTGGCGCCTCTTAAGCCACTCCTTAAAGAGGGGCCTTATCGCCGCAATTGCGGCGTGCCCAGTACTGGGTTGCGACAGTCGCTCTCTCCATGTCGCCATGAGATCCTGCCGGAGCTCTGTACGCTGAGCCGCGATTTGTCGTGGCAGCGGCGTTTCACCTCCTCACGCCACTCCCAAATGTGCGCGAGGACTTTTGCCTCCAGATCCCATGGCGGCAATCCGGCAAGGAGGCTCGCCACTTCACCGGAGACCGTGCGGTATCCCCGGACCAGCCGGATGGCCATGACCACTTGGGACGGGTTCAACGAGCGGGCTGGTCACCGCCTCAGGGAACGCGCCCACACCGGTGCGCCGTAAAGGGCCATGGACCGCACGACACCCGCGTAGAGCCTCCGGTAGGAGGCGTTTGGACCCCCTAGATTGGGCAGGAGTCGCTTAAGGGCAGCCCCAGCCCGCTCCAGTCTGGGAGCCAAACGTCGGAAATGCTTCACGAAATTCCACCGGCTGTCGAGGACGCGTCCCAGGTACTTCATCGTCAACCCGACGCCGATGTGAACTCTTCCTACTGTTATTTGGGTACCCGGCGGTGGCGCGTTCCGAGGACCATGAAAACACATGGCCTTGGACTTGTGCAGGGCCACCTCGAGTCCCAATTGCCGGATCCTCTCAACGACTGTCGCAACCCGCGTTTCGCTTATTGAGCCGCCGTCTGGTACGTCCTCCCCTGCGCAAGGACCAGCGTGTCGTCAGCGTAGCAAATTACGCTGACGCCGCTAGGGAGGTCGACGCGCAGCACCCAGTCGTACCCGACGTCCCACAGATGCTGCCCCAAGACCGATCCCTGTGGGACACCGCATGAAGGTTGTGTCACCTAGCATAGTGCCTATGTTGGGCGACGGTAGTGCCTGAATCCAGAGGTCCAACTCCCACTCACCCACAGCCAGCAGGCGGGCACGCTCAGCAGTATTGGAGACGTAGTAATAAGGTTATTCCGTACCAACCTGCAGAGCGGCTCATCTTACTGTCTCTGGGAAATGGGTTTTCTCGGGCCGATCCGTATCCGGGCAAGCCACTTTTCAGGTGTCCTCTGCGTCGGTCAAGTACGGCACTGCTGAGTCAACCAGGGAAAGAGCTAAAATTTTTCTGGTTAGCTCTTCAGTGCTGTGGACAGAAGACAGGAACGCTGGTAAGCTTACACTAGAAATGTTGCCACCAAAACTAATTGGTAGGGTGGCTTGCAGCCATGCTCGGTTGTCCAAGGCCACATTAAGAATGGATGTTAAAGTGTTGCGAATAATTTGGTAAATGTTGTCCAAAAGTTGTGGTTTCTTCCAAATAGGAAGGAACGGAGAAAATACATAAAATTTGGACCGAAACAGCAATATCTGATAAGGGTGAATAACGAATGTAAATTTATTTTGCAGAGTCTATCCGAAATTTCATTAAAATGTTTGATTTTGTCTTCGATGAAAGATGAAAAACTTTCTTCGAAAATAGGGGAAACCTCGGAGGTGCAGGGAACTTTTTTCTAAGATTTTGATTTTTTTCGGCAACGTCAGAGAGGTAAATTTCGCACTTTGAGGGGTTAAGTTCCAGGCCAATAGATTTAAATTTCTGTTTGAGAAGTTGCAGGTCATTCAAAACGGTGTCAACATCACCTCCTAGCGTCCCATCATCTAAATACCACACGATAAATTTTTAATTTAGTGTTGGATTATGGGATGAATAGCCAAACTGATAATGAGGCCCGAGCGGGTCACCTTGTTGGCAAACAACTGCATATTCCAATATGTTGTCCTTATAATTTTTTTTTTTTTTGTATTATTCTCCTGACAATTAATTAATTTTCAATAAAATTACGGTCACGGGCATATCACATAAATCGTTCTTATAAACTAAGAATAATGTTGGGCTGAGGATACTGCCTTGTGGAACTAATTGTGTGTAATTGTGAGGAAACTTGCATGTTCTAGAACCAAAAAATCGAAGACATGTGACATTCACCAAGCCGCACTGGGCCCGCGTGGTGGATTAAGGACCATTACCTCACCCACAGAGAGGATGCCTGTGCCCCTGCAGTGGGAACATTATAAGGCATTATACTTGAATAAATTCATTTCTTTTATAGGCGTGAACCCAGAAGAACTATCCGGTAAGAAGGTCGGCGTGTACATCGGCACATGTTTCTCCGAAACCGAAAAGGCTTGCTTCTATGAAGCAGCTTCTCGATCTGGTTTTGGTATCGCCGGGTAAGTAAAGTTTAAAAGATGGAAAATATGGTCGTGTTTCAAGAAATTGACCTAAATCCTCCTGAAGTGTGAGGTTCCTAACAATGCATTACACAGTTATTACAGCTACACTATTTTATAATTTTACTTGACTTTTTTAAGTATACACCGAAGCGTGTATTTCAATTAATTATAGAATAAATAGCAGTCAATTCAGATGATAGTATATTTCTGAAAACCATTAGGGTCACCAACATTACACTTCCCCAGAAGGACTTGTTTACCATGTGAATAATTAAGTTGTATGTTAAATAAAGGCTATTGTTATGATGTGATATTAGTGATGTTCTGTACGCCCTAGGATATTACAGTAATGCACTACGGTTACTGGTATGACGAAACTGGCTCTGCATTTAAAACTATAGCCCCGTATAAGCAATACCCAGAATTACCTCAGAATCAGACAATAACTACGTCAACACAAACATTAGCAACGGCAATGTTACCTACATTAATCGAAGCCACCTTAACCATGACCATGAATTTAATTCATACCTATTTTTAACACCAGGTGCAGCAAAACCATGTTCGCGAACCGCATCTCTTACTGGTTGAACGCGAAGGGTCCCTCCATGTCCATCGACCTGGCGTGCTGCAGTTCTACGGCGGCTCTCGAGCAGGCGTACCTTGCTCTCAGTCGAGGGGAGTGCGAAGCAGCCATCGTCGGGGGTGCCTACCTGTGCCTGCATCCACAGTCTGCTGTGCACTATGGAAGGTAATATCTAGAAAAAAAGATTATCCTAGTTTAATTCATTACCTCAGACTGCTTACATTGCATCGCCAAGTTTATGTATTATGTTTTCGTAGTTTATGTTGAAGTATTTATTTGTGATAAAAAGGTCTTTAAAATAGTTGGTTGCAATGGAATTTAAATTATCTCTAAGAAGATCGTTCATAGAAGAAATAGATTTACTGTTGCCTCTATATTAATCATACCCCCGTTGCAGCTTTTAATACGTGGAGATGTAAATTAATTTCATTTTATCACGTTTTGCAGAATTTTCTTGCCTTCTCGAAGATTGTTTGGATATAAATTTATTGCTCGAAAACTATTAGACAATTTAGTTTCAATAATGGTTCTTTTTGATAACAGGCTCATGAAACTTTGTCAGGATGGAAAGACTAAATCATTCGATGAACATGCTGATGGGTGTGCTAAATCTGAAGCTATCAATGTTTTGTTCCTGCAAAAAGCGAAAAACGCTTTAAGGTAAATATAATTAAAATCAAAACAGGTTATATAATTTTTCAATTAAAACATACATAAATTAATTTGCAGGATCTACGCCGATGTGTTGCACGTTAAGTCAGAGTTTACATGCATACTGCCTGGAGAAACCGGGCCTCAATTCGGATTCTACCGAGACTTCAGTAAAACAGTAAGCTTCATCAAGAACTTCTACGATGAAGCAAGAATCCCGGCACAGGCAGTCGAATATGTTGAAGCTTGTGGCTGTGGTAAGTACTGAAAAAAAAGTATATACTATTGAAACACAGTAAAGAGGAAAAATCCGTGTTAAGTTAAAGTAATGCGCAAGTCAAACTGTACAAGCTAGAATTGATTCGGACCCATCATTAATTTTTAAAAACTGTATGTTATGTAAATGATTTTTGACAAATTGAATATAGCCCTAAAGAATTTCGTTATAAATTTGTTCGACAGCTGTACCAGAGGCTGATAAGGTGGAGTTGGAAGCTATCGAAGAAGTGTTCTGTAATAAGAGAGAAGATCCTCTTCTTGTGGGCAGTGTTATGTCTAACATTGGTTACAATGAAGCTGCCTCTGGTATCACTGCTATTACAAAGGTAAAATTTTACTTTCAGAGCTCAACAACGCCAAGTCAGTTCATAAATATTTATAAAAGCCATGCGTACCTATATGTTATTCATCGCTACTCATTTCTTTACCAAAATTATGTCCCTTAAATATTGACGTATCTTAGAAGTTAGCTCTAATTTCATCTATCATTCGCAGGTTTTACTTGGATACCACACTGGTAAGCTAGCCGCCAACCTGCACTGTAACACCCCGCGGCAAGACGTGGTTGCATTACGCGAGGGGCGCATGAGCGTCGTCACTGAACACCAGCCTTTCAGTCGCTCTTACGTCGCTGTCAACGGCATGTCCGTTACTGGTGTCAACTCTCATGTTCTGCTACATGGTCACTACAAACCCAAGGTCCAAATATTACCTAGTTTCATCACCCATATTCCCGTATAAAACATACATAATGCTTATATTTTTACCGGTCAGCACAGTGTCTTCTTTGACTTTACTTATCAGTGATTGCCATCTTTTCCGGATTCAGCCCCTTTCTAGCCATATTCTGTTCCATAATATTCATCTAAGGTTTACCTTATTTTCCTCTATTCTTACAGCCATATATATAACATATATGTATATATATATATCAATGTCCAAACATTGAGCATAACCCCAACGTGACTTAAACATTAAATTATTATGAAGAAAAAATATTGGAAAATAAAAATTACAAGGACTTTGTTTTTCAGGACCCCAACCGCTACAAGTCCAGCATTGCTTATTTAGTGACCATATCGGCAAGACATGAAGCAGCGGTGACTCATTGTCTTGGCGAGTTGAAAGCAAACCCAATTGACCCTGAACAGTTGCGGTTGTTGCATAACATACACCAGGCGAACATTGCAGGACATTTGGGCAGAGGATTCGTCATTCTACGTAAAGATTTTTATCTACTCTCATATCGTAATGTTCGAATTATAAACTTCAAAACGAGTTATATTGACATACTTTATAAACACAATACCGAAATTTAAAAATAGAATCTCATTATAACACTATTTCTCTAACAAAATAATGCTATAACACAATTTTTTTTCTATTACGATACAGGACAAACCCAAGAAGTTAATCACTAAGGAGTTTCCATCATTTTTTGTTTGTAATGCCATTTCAATACCTATTATAAAAAAATTTATTCCAACTTTAAATTGTCTGTGACAATGCCCGCTTTAGGCTTGGCACGCACTGTGATTTTTATTCGAGCGAATTTTGTCTCTTTCTAAATTCGCGCCGCGGTGCGGTAGATTCTGCCGCATTGCCGCACGATTTTTTTACCGCAATGCGTGCAGCTTCATACAATTCCACAGGTCACAGAATGGGCGGAAAAAAATCTCGAGAATAAATATCGCAGTGTGTGTTCTAAGCCTTAGCGTATGCGCGGATAATGCAGTGATGTGCTGGGTTTTGGCGCCATTCATACGTTTTGCAGGTTTCGCTGTACTGAATTTCATGAGTTTTTTTAAATTCTTGCTTAAAATGTCTGATATTAGTTAATGTGAAGAAAATTTGACTCCGCCAAATATTTTATATGCGGCGAAGGAAATTAATCATAATCTCTTACCAGCAAAGTCGAGATTATTATGTGATGCATTTATCACGACTTTATGGCATAGAAAAGGCAAAACAAAAGGTATTTAGTAGGTTCAATCCCAAAATGTATGAGTGTAGATAAAGTAGTGTATGAAACTGCACATAACTAGATATTAAAAACATTTGTGTGAATACCATAAAAAACCTCGCCTCGCATTTTTAAACACACACTCATGTTTTAATACCCCTTATTATGCAACAGTATCATAAACTACTATTATATAATAGGTCTTTACCTATGAAATTGTCGTTCTGCAGTAATGGCCATTTTAAATATTTTTTTTTTGTTTGTCTAAGAATTTTCATTTCAAATTTATTTTATTTAAAAAACATGGAGTTCTTTTTCAAAATTAGTCGTTTGTTTATTGATTAACGTTATGTTTTCCTAACATTTGAATCTTTTTCGTCATCGATACGTTAAAAAATCGAGTAATTATGGAATATGAGTACCGTCGGGGCAGCAAAGCGGCACCAGCGGCACAAAACATCAACGAATTTTACGGAGCGAATACTACAAACGAACGCAACACCTGTTATTGGTATGCCCGCTTCCGTTCTGGAAATTTCGTCCTAATAAATGAAACTCTAGTCGAGAACGACGAATTAAAAGCGATTGTGGAAGCAGATTATACTCACTCTACGGCATGAATTAGCAGCAGCTTTCGATGTTAGCATCAAAACAATGTTGGTCTATTTGCGTCAAATTGCCAGGGTAAAAAAGCTTGACAAACGGGTGCCCCATGAACTCAATGATTGCCAGCGCGGAGCACGCTTCGAGGCATGCCTTGCATTGCTCAACAGGCACACAAACGACGGAATTTCGACATTGTTACCTGCGATGAAAAATGGATTCTGTTTGACAATCGCAAGCGCTCAGCACGTTGGTTGGATCCTGGTTCAGCACCTAAAAAATGCCCTAAACGTAAAGTTACCCCTAGAAAAGTATTATATCTTGAGATGTCTTCGGTGAAGGCCAATTAATTAATAACACAATCACTTCAGTTAACACTCTATTTTATTTATAACGTATTTAATAGTAACAACAGATACATAGCCGGTCAGAACGCTAGGCCAAGAGAACCAATCCCAGAGTGAATGTATGAACAAAGGAATATGAACGAGTCAATATACCACACTCTTCCCCGCTTACATAGACTTAAACTTTTACCTTATATTAAAAACATATTTAGTACTACATCGTTATTCGAAAACTCAATATACAAAAATGGTTATTAAATCTAAGTTTACGTCATTTTTAAATATGATGTTAACTAGACGGATATCTGGTACAGGTAATCACATATTATAGTTAGGTGAAATTATTATTAGTTAACAACATTATTAATGTAATGTAACAGATATAACATATTTATTTATAAATTTTGACTGCAGTTTATTATTTGGTCAACATGTCTCTTCCATCTTAACCCATCGACATCAATGAAATAGGTGGCTCCAGGAATGGACTCCTCAATGACAGTGCCTTCAGCCCAGGGCTTCAGACCCTTTCTATAATCGCGAGTCATAACTTTTTGCCCTACCTTGAAGTGAACATCTCTGGGGCCCCCGTGAGAATCTACAGCTTTATTTTGTTTTAATAACAGATCTTGATATATTGGTGTTGGTCTTAATAAAGAGAATCGGTTCCTTAATTCTCTCCCCAGCATAAGTCGAGCTGGCGAGACCCCAGTGGATTTGTGGGGGGTGACTCGGTAATCAGCCAAAAATATGCTAATTGCATAGTTAAGAGATTTGCCACTTTCAACTATTTTAGTTACATTTGCTTTAAATGTCTCCACAAACCGTTCAGCCGCTCCGTTAGTGGCTGGGTGGTGGGGAGGTGTAAATGTATGTTTGATGCCTACATTCATGCAAAATGCTTTAAAATCATGGCTAGTAAAGGAGGTGCCATTATCTGTAACTAGATGGATTGGAAATCCATATCGTAAGAAAATTTCTTTAAATTTTTGAATGGTTAGACCACTTCCAATATTTGCCATCTGGAAAACCTCAGGCCATTTACTATAACTGTCTATAACTATTAAGAACATTTTCCCAAATAAGGGTCCAAGGTAATCAGCGTGAATGCGATACCAGGGCGATGGAGGTACTGGCCATGGTTTTAAGTTAGTTTTAGCTGGGGTATTTCTATAAGATAAACAATTTATACATTTATTTGTTAACTCAATTATCTCTTCATTTAATTTTGGCCACCAAAAGTAAGATTTCGCAATATCTATCATTCTGCTGCTACCAAAATGGCTCTTATGAAGCTCAACAAGTATATCTTTTCTAATAGATTTTGGGATTATTATCCTATGACCCCAAAATAAGCAATGCCTATCAATGCTGATTTCATTCCTCTTTATATAAAATGGTTTCATTTCTGTCTCTATTAACTTAACATCTGGCCAACCATCATAGCTATATCTCAATATTTTTGATAGTAATTTGTCTTTCTTGGTTTCGTTTTGTATAATTTCCCAATTTATTATTTCTTTATTTTCATTGTCCCAACTATCAATGTAGTTAGCACTTACCTCAAATTTATCATTTAGAATTGTATTGTTTTTGTTTTCTAAAGGAATTCTAGACATATAATCGGCCGGATTCCTGTTAGTAGGTATGTGTCTGATTTTATATGTAAACGCTGATAGAAATATAGCATAATGTTGCAAGCGTTTGGCAGCCATCTTCGGAATTCCTTTGTTTGGTCCAAAAATCCTAACTAATGCAGCATTATCAGTCTCAAGTTCAAATTGCCTGCCATATATGAAGTTATAAAATTTGGTTATGCCGAAGATGATTGCCATCGCTTCTTTATCTAAAGCACTATATTTCTTTTCTCTGTCATTTAACTTTTTGCTTGCAAATGCAATTGGTTTCACTATGTTGTCAGTCCCACGATTTGACAATACAACACCAATGCCGACTGCTGAAGCATCACATGTTAATATTAGTGGCAATGATGGATCATAATGAATCACGCTTTGGGCTGATATTAATTTCTTTTTTATGGCTTCAAAGGAACGCTGACACTCCGCAGTCCATTTGAATTTTTTAAATTTAGTACACTCATATAACGGAGCTATTATGGTTGCCATGTCCTTAAGAAATCGTGAGTAATAATTGATTTTACCCAGGAATGACCTAAGCATTGTGATACTCTCTGGAGCTGGCAACAACAGTATAGGATCTATATTTTCTTTAATAACACTTATTCCTTCTTTGTCTATACTATAACCAAATACCTCTATTTGTTTTCGGTAAAATTTACATTTTTGAGGCTTAATTTTTAAGCCTGACTCTTTTAGCACTGTAAGAACAGATTCTAATGTTTTAGTCATGTCATTGATATCTTTTCCACACAAATAAATATTGTCTATAAAGACAATGGTGTTAGGTATATGGTTCAGTTTAGTACTCATTAATCTCTGGAAGCAACCAGGACCAGTGCTTACCCCGTAAGGTAAATACAAATATTTAAAAGTACCCAGTTCTGTATTGATTACCGTCAGCTCTTGCGAACTGGACTCCAGTGGTGCCTGCAGGTAAGCTTCCTTGAGGTCGAGCTCACAGTAGTATTCACCTCCTGCTAGGGTTTGGAATATGCTTTCAATATGAGGTAGTGGGTAATGGTCTGTCTCTAAATATGGATTAAGTGTGACTTTATAGTCCCCACATAACCTTACAGATCCATCTGGTTTTAGAATTGGCACAACTGGTGTTCCCCACTCACTATATTTCACCGGTTCTATTCTTTTATTTTCTAACAATCTTTTAATCTCGTTTTGGACTTTGTCTTTCAGTGCAAAAGGAACTTGTCTTACTGGCAAAAACTTGGGTTTGGCATCACTTTTTAATTTTAGACTGATGCATTCCCCTTTGAAATTTCCCCAGCCTGGAGTGAATACTTCCATGAACTTATTTTTTATGGCTTCAACTGGAGTATTACATTTGTGTACATTTATTTCATTAATGTTTTGCTTACACATTTCTTTATTTAATTGTATAGGCCATTGCTTAAAAATATTTAGCCAATTTCTGCCCAACACTCTGGGCTTATCATTGCTAACTATGTATAAATCGACTTGTTTTTGTAAACCATTCCATTCAACATTTACATTTTTTAACATTCCTATCGGTTTGGACGTGCTTTGATCAAAATTTTTGAATGTAATATTAGTTTTTTCTATTTGTCGACCTGGAAACATATTACATTTGTCATTCACTGTTAATGTACTAACCTCAGAGCCCGTATCTAATTCTATGCTTACAGGTCTACCTTCTACTAAAAGATCAACAAACTGTGGGGGCACTTTTTTTTCATAGTTATTATGATTGGCATACATACAGTACATGTCTGCATTGTCCTCCTCGGTCTCAAACAGATTCTGGATGTCACCTTCAACGTCCGTTTCCCTTTTACCAACCACATCCAACTTTTTCATTTGACGCACCCGACACACCCGAAAAATATGGCCTTTCTTGCCACACTCAGAACAAAACTTATCTTTTAAGTAACACTCTGACCTAAGATGATTGTCTTTTCCACACACAAAACACATTCCACTGGTCTTCTTTGCTTGAGTAGATTGTTGACCTGGTTTCTGCTTGTTCAGTCTTTGAGTTTTTGCCTGAGTAGTAGAAGGAGTATTTCGACGATTTGTATAAAACATCTCTTTTGTTTCATTTAAATTTGAAAACTCCATTGACTCCTTTTCATTTAGATTTGACTGTTGCATTGCGGCTTCCACTGTTCTGGCCATTATAATTAACTTTTCCAATGTCTGATCTCCAATTTTCAATAACTCAAATTTAATCATTGGTTTATGTACCCCATCAATAAATTTTTCTTTTACTTGTTCATCTGAGTCTTTGAAATCACAAAAATGGATTCTGTTTGACAATCGCAAGCGCTCAGCACGTTGGTTGGATCCTGGTTCAGCACCTAAAAAATGCCCTAAACGTAAAGTTACCCCTAGAAAAGAAATACGTTTTAAAACGGCATTTTCATAGATAAAGACCTAATATTAATACTTTAATAAAATTCATCTATAAAAATACAATGAGTACCAATATTTAAGTAAATCATACAGCAGCTTAAATAAACTTTCCGTAAGCATTATTAGTGAACGTAGCTGGTAAATGGATTTTAACTATCAGAAATTGGCAACGTATAAAAGTAAAAAAATATCGGAACGAACTCGACTGTAAAGATAAGGCAGAGACAATATAATATAGGAAAGAAGAAACGTACTTACCCTTTATTGGAACACTAAAGACTTATTATAATAAATTATGCAAACAAGACAAGTATACACATTGTAGTAGTTTGTTTCTAGTACCTACTTAGTAAAACTAATTATTTATTTTGAAATTTGCACCAAGTGCAACTCCATATCGTGTCCAGGCTATCCATCTTATCTTATCTTGTGGAGGGGCCGAGAAATCACTCTGACACTTCGACCTATTGGGATCTATTGTGGTACCCTAGATAACCTACTCCTCCTCAAACCCGTTGAAAACTCTTTTCATGAGTTTAATTACGAGACTAGGAGATATGAGCCTATAGTCTTCTGATTTCGAATATCCCCTAGGAGACTGAGTCGCTTACCAGCCAGTGCATCGCATGTACACAGAAGATGCTCCATGCGTTTTGTAATTCCACACACAAACTGCACATGGGTGTCGCGCTTAGACCCATTTTCATGAGCATGTCGTTGGTTCCAAAGTGATAAAGGGCAAATAAATAATATAGTAAAGGCCCCAAGCAGGTAGCGGATTTAACCCCTGCTCATATTCCAAATGTATTCCCGTTCTTTGACCGTAGAGCGGAGGCATTTCTTGGAGTGTTGCAGACCGGTTTTAGACAGCCAATGTGTCCGTTGTCTGTGGTGTGCAAACTTCCTAAAAGTGGCTTTTACGAGACACGTCGAAATGCCTACACATGGTTCTAAACCCACCAAATCATTTGTTCTCTTGCCAGTTCATCTGCCACTTCGTTACCATGGATTTCTTTGTGCCCAGGGACCCACATCAGTCTTACCCTGTTATGCTTCCCAAGCCTGTTTAGGGTTTGGATAGCGTCCAGAATAAGTCTGGAGTCCACTTTGTAGGATGTCATGGCTTTGCTTGCAGACTGACTGTCACTAAGAATTAATATAGATTTACCTCTGGTTGCTCTTTCTATATTCTCTTGAGCACAGGTTATTATGGCATACTTGTCTGCTTCTTAGAGCTTTTAAGAGAAAGGATGATAGACTGAGGGGCCTGTAAGCTTTAGCTTCTTCGTAAGTCGGTTTACCCACCTTCGGTATAAAGGTGACTTTGACCTCCCTCCATGCCTTGGGTACGTACCCAAAGGCTATGTGGCTCTGTAGAGCTTACTCAGATGGGGTATCAAAACAGATGCCCCTTCTTGCAATAGTATTGGCTAGATGCCATCCGGACCGTGCATCGTGCCAACCGGAGATTTGAGAGGCTGGAAGCCCGCTATGGCGAGCTTCAGTTCACTTTCATCTACCACTTTCTTTGCCATGAGCCAGTTATTTTTGGAAGTGTGCCTTGTGAGCTCGTACCTTGTGACTGGTTCCTCTTTATCGCTCTCGCGCAGTACACATGTTGGGCAAGCTATCCATTCATAGCAGGTGGCAGGAAAAGATCGCAGAAGGCGATAAGGCCGCATGTTGTATGTTTGTTTTAATGTTTAAGGTTTCTTTTTGTATTGTTCTATCTCGGTGTGCAATAAAGTATTTATAAATAAATTAATCTTGGTACATAAATATTTTTTATAGAAACAAACGAAGAACAGAAGACCGTATGTCTATCTGAGAAGTCGGAGTACTTCGACGACGCTCGTCGGCCGCTGTGGTTTGTGTACAGCGGGATGGGCTCGCAGTGGGCTGGTATGGGCGCGCAACTCATGCGCATACCTATCTTCTCTACTGCTATTGAACGGTAATCATATATTTCTTGTTTTAGAATCACATGAACGAAATTTGAAATATTCTAACAATTTCTAAACTATAATTGCAGATGCCACAAGGTGTTGGCGCCAAAGGGTCTCAACATTGTTGATATCATTACGTCCCCTGACGAGACGACCTTTGACAATATTCTGCACTCCTTCGTTGGAATAGCCGCAGTACAAATCGGTCTGACTGACATTCTCAAAGAACTTGGACTCGTACCCGATGGAATTATTGGTAAGAAATAAAATAATAAATCTATAAAAAAAGGGGGAAAAATTTAACTCCTATCTAGAGGAATACTCCAGTTGATAGACGAGAAGACGAGATTGTTCTTATCAAATCACTATCACTACATATTATAAAATAAAGTTTCTCTACTCAAAAACTACTGAACGGATTTTCACCAGTAGAAAGAGTGAGAAACGAGGAAGGTTTCTGTGTATAATTTGTCAGGGGTGAAGCCGGTTTGGGTAGCTAGTATTGTATAAATAAAAGACGTGCGTTTATAAAACAGGTCACAGTGTAGGAGAGCTGGGATGCGCCTACGCGGACGGGTGTTTGTCAGCTGAAGAGATGATACTGGCTGCTTACTGCCGCGGGCGCGTCTCGCTGGAGACTCAATTTATCCGTGGGTCCATGGCTGCCATAGGTCTGGGATATGAACAGGTAATATCAATAAGAGACATCTGACTAGCTAATTAAAGCTATAACAAGTTGAGTTTTTCAAGTGGGCGTGGATCGCCAAATCCGAAACTATAAGGAATACCGAAAAACACTCAAAGTAGTCATTCAGAGGCTATCTTTACGAGTATAATTATCAAAAACTTCACTTCGTTTCATTAACAGTATTATACTGTACAAATGTTGACGTGAAAAGTTTGGTGAAATGAACTTGAAGTGAGATCTATCCAATTAAGTTTCACGGAGGAGATTTTTACAAAATCGACCGGTGGCATAATGTTATAGTCGTGTTTGAATTTTTCAGTGTTTGCCATTATGTCCACCTGAAATTCAAGTGGCCTGTCACAATGGGCCTGAATCCAGTACCATTTCCGGACCTGCCGAGGCCATGAAAGAGTTCGTCGCCGAGTTGACTGCTAAGAGCATTTTCGCTAAGGAAGTTCCATGCTCCAACATTGCCTACCATTCACGTTACATTGCTGATGCTGGTGAGTTTTTTATACATATGAATGCCTAGTGGCATCCACATTTGGTTATGGTATTTCTTAATTTATGTATAAACCATAGTAATTAATCCATTTTGTTGTGATACAATCTATACTGTTAATTAAAGCACTGATCTTTTGAGCAGTTAAAAATAATATTCAAAATACAGGACCTAAACTACTCAAGTATCTGTCGGAGGTGATCAAGGATCCCAAACCAAGAACCGAGCGTTGGCTCTCAACCTCAGTACCAGAAGAGAAGTGGGCTGATCCAATCGCAAAGCTCTGTTCAGCTGAATATCACACCAACAACTTACTGGTATGTATTTGCGTCATTAGTTTGTTAAATGTTAAGCTAAAGGTAATTCTTCTAGACTCAAGAACTTGGTTCTTTCCACACAGTTCTGTGTCCGCATCTGAGAGGATACAAACCTTTCGAACTCATTGATTTTCATATTAGACCATGCATAACTGGAGATTGGAAGGCCCATATTTTTAAATTGGTCATCATTCCGAACAAAAACAGATGACTCAAACGACATAAAGATTCAATACACGGCTATAAAGATTCTGGATACAAAGATTCTATAGAATACTTGTAGCGGCATCAACGCCGTCACCTACGAACTAATGACATGACGTCACACAAATCCTGCATAGCGCAAGCAAAGTTTTCGGTGCGATTTGATCGTATACAAGAGTCCAAAATTAATCGTTTGGCAGTTGCCCGGACTAGACTATCACCAATCTGGTTGGAGGATTCTCCAACCAGATTGGTGATAGTCTAGACTAGTCTAGTCTAAGGGACTGTATACCCTGTTCCGCATACCTCCAAATCCTTCACGATACCAATTATTTTTGCAGAGCCCAGTATTGTTCGAGGAGACTTCGCGGCTGATACCTAACAACGCTGTGTGTGTGGAGGTGGCACCACACGGACTGTTGCAGGCCATTCTCAAACGATCACTGCCCAGCAACTGCAAGAACATCGCACTGACTCGGAGGAAGCACGCAGATAACACATTCTTGCTGCTCGAGGGAATCGGCAAGTAAGTAATGATTATAATCAAACAAATTGAAATTATCTGTCTATAAAACAGACAGATCATTTCAATTTTCTTCTGCCTCTTGAGCGGCATAAAATGCTTTTCTTCCTAACTTCTCTTTATAAAAGTTGACAGGCTGTTTTATAGTGATAAAAACTAGATCTCTGGCCAAGTTTGTCAGTAATTTTAAGTGCGACTACTGAGCTCGATATTGTAATAACTGATTTTAACAGGAAATCTCTTAGTGGCATTCTGGTAAGTGATCAGTATCTCAAATTCTCCACATCTGCTTGTGGACACACATGCGTTATAATATTTTTATTTCAAAATGTATTATTTCCAGATTGTTCATGGAGGGTTACAATCCTAAAGTTCATATTCTGTATCCAAAAGTTGAGTTACCAGTTTCTACGGGAACACCATTCCTATCGCACCTAGTCCAATGGGCCCATAGTGAGAAATGGTAAGCAGAGCCTTTCTTTTTTATTATTTTTTGTAACAAAACTTTAATTTTTGAGGTTTGAGAAATCTTTATTCACATAAGAATACAATCATTCACTTATATGCAAATATTGAAAATAACAGTAGGTAGATCAATTATTGTTGGGAGTTAATAAAGAGGTTTATTAATGATATACATATATATATTTATGAAATATTAATAAATATACATATGTATATCATTAATTAACCTCTTTATTAACTTTTGACTTGAAAAATTGGCTACTGGACAGTAACGTGACTGGTTTGAGCTCATTATGTTATAATTTTTTATCTTTTAGGCCAATGCCAGTGTATCACAAAGCCAACAGAACAACAGCCGCCTCCCTCGACTATGTCACATCCTTGCAGGATGTAGAACACTCATACTTGCGAGGACACTCTATGAGAGGTACTGTAAATACTGTTATTAAACTAAGTACTTTGACTTGGGTTCCACCCACAAAATAAAGATGAAATAGTAATTTATGCTACAAGTGCGGAGAGTAGGTGATACGACTCGGAATATACTACGACTCGAAAATCATCTTACGTACGTGTATCATACAACATTTTACTATGCATTGTGCGAGGAAAAATATCTGAACCAAGCAAGAAATTAATAAAAGGGCGGGCTTATTCAAGCGCGCTCAGCATATCCACAGATTAACTAATATATACAAATAGCTGTCACGTCGTAACGCAAAGAGGCCCAAGCAAAATATTCATTCTGCCAAACATATTAAATGAATATTTAAAATTAATTTATTGATCAAAATCTAAATCTAGAGCAATTAAAAACGCCTTTAATGAAGTATTAGTTTTATTTTACCTTTTATATGAATAATCTTTGCTAAACAATTTTTTTAAACTTTTCTCAAATAATAAAAACTCTATGCGGCGGGCTGACGTTAGAGTTAAAAATTAAAAAAATACAGGAAAGTAAAAAGCACTAGTAATAAAAAGTGACACTTTCCGCACAGTTTGGCTGCTTGGAAAACGCTCTTTTTGAGGACATGCATTGTAATAGTACATTGTGATACAAGGGTGGAAAGTAGGTTATTGCAAACGAGCTGTCATTAACAAGCCCGAGCCGAAGGCGAGGGTTTTTAATGACACAAGTTTGCAATAACCTACACACCCGTGTATCACACGACGTTTTTCAATACAGTTGTGAGAAACAGTAAAAACAAATCAAAGAATTAGATTTGTTTATAAACACAAAAAATAAAATTTTCAATATGGCGCGTTTTTGCAACTGGACATATTTTTTAACAAAGAAACAGCCTATACAGCCTGTTCGATTTTTGACAAACGTTGATGTGAAAATAATTAACTTAAAACTGATAATTAAATATATTAAACAACTATTTAAAAAAAATGAGAATTCAATGCTAAAACGTACGGAATCATTAATTTTTCCTCGTATAAAATCGTATCCCATTTTATTCTATGTATGAAAACTTGCTACTAAATATTTTTAAATTGACTTATGGCGCGTTTTTGCAACTGGACATATTTTTTTTTTCAACGAAAACAGCCTATACAGCCTATTCGATTTTTGACAAATGTTGATGTGAAAATAATTAAATTAAAACTGGTAATTAAATATATTAAACAACCATTTAAAAGACTTTTGAGAATTCAATGCTAAAACGTACGAAATCATTCATTTTTCCTCGTAGAAAATCTATCCCATTTTATTCTATGTTTGAAAACTCCTTGCTACTAAACTTTTTTAAATTGACTTATAAATTTAAAACTAAACTGCAAACAAAATGATCGAGCTCGTAAACAAAAGTCACGACCGCGTAACAGAAAGATGCCTATGCGTAAGATTTAATTTTCGAATCATAATTATAGCCTCTGAAAGTACGCCATGTTTAACAACTGTATTGAAAAGTAATTAACCATGCATCAATCAACGCTGGTTTCTGCATGCGCCGTCTTGGAGGAAGAGTTCTCTGCATCGCTGTTTTTTTTATACAATGATATCCAAACTATATATAAACACTCGTAGATATTAGGTATTTACGAATTAAAATAATTTTGTCGATCTTCATCTTTAGGCCACAACGTATATCCATTTGCGGCCACTCTGGCTCTGGTGTGGGACACCTATGCAATGACAATGGGGTTCGCGAAGAAACAAATGTCAGTAGAATTCAGTAACCTACATCTTTATGCGCAACCTATAATGCACGATCAACGCCAGATCCGCATTAACGTCGCTTTCCATAGAGGAAATGGTAATTTTGAGGTAAGAAGAAAAATTCAGCTAGACAAAGTTTACTATTTAACTGTCATACACCTTTAACAGTCCACTGATGACTATTATAGTCTCTTGAGCGCTAGTCAAATCGATCCATGACAATCTCCTTGCATCCAGGGTGGCCTGTACTAAGACTGCTAAAATAATTATCGACCTTCATGCTTTTTAGAATTATTTACGCCAACAGCCATTAATCCGACGAATCATAGCTTGTCTCATCATCATTTCAGCTTAGCTATCCTCTTGGCTATCAAGACACTTCATTTCAATACCGTTTGTTCTCAGTAGTTCAATCGTCAGACCAACGAGATTGTTTCTCTTTTGTTCGACCGTCGAATTTATTTTATTCGAGAAACAAAAAACATTAACATTTAACTTTAAAAAACGCTTATTTCCTTAAATTTCGGTTTATATTTGTTTATGTATACATAATATGTTTGTACATCTGTACTACAACCTTGATCAAATACATAATTGAAAAAATATTTTTCTGTCTTGCTTACCTCAACAAGAAACAAAAAATGCTTTTAATTTATGTGTAATAAATAATCATTGACTTCTTTTGGTGTTATTTTGATGGTACATGTTTTTGTTATATTTTGAGCATAGATGTTTAGCATTATGGATGTATTATGGTAAACACGCACCTAGGCGCACCGCAGGACCGCAGGAGCCGTACGCGCCGCGCCACAAGCATAGAACGCGCCGAATCTGATGACGTCATCCACACGCGTTGGTAGGATCCATATACCTACAGCATTTTGAGCGAGGATAGATGCGCGAGGCTGCATATATCTATTTATATATTTGGGATGATGTCTAAAGAATACATTTTTTTTTAAAGTAGTCGTGTAAGGATTCTGCAATTAGAGGGATGTCAATATTATTCAATGAGTAAATACAAAAACCGGCCAAGTGCGTGTTGGACTTTGCAAATTTAGGGTTCCGTATCAGACTGCAAAATTAAGTTGTTTGATACTCGTATAGAAAACACTAGGGGAATTTTAAATAAAAATCTGATTTATCAATTTATTGGTATTTGTTAGTAAAAGTATGGCATAATAAACATTATCAACAAAATTGGAGTTTAGAAATTTGAAGTCAATTGAACATTAGAAAATTCTTCGGCAAAAATTTTTGTAAAATAAAAGCTGACTTTGATGGCTTCTCATTGCAATATTTTTTAAAACAAAAATAACAGTACGTATCTACTCAAAGAGTTCTGAACAACGATACGCAACTCGATGGGGTAGACCAAAAAAGTTTTCGCTTTTCTTGTATGGGAGTAATAAATATTGCCTACGGTTTTTAACATGAAAAAACATTTTTTGACAATTTGTATTAGTTGCTTAGGGTCAACAAAATACTAATAAGTACTGTAAAATTTTGAAGACTATCACTCCAACCGTTTTGCTGCTAAACCTGTGTGACGGAGACGGGCATACAGACAGACACGTGAGTGACAGCAATATGGCACCTTTTGGACCCTTCGGGTACGGAACCCTAAAAATGAATCCTACAGTCAAAGGCTGCTACATGAACAGCTTGTGGTGCAAAGCTTAAACCCAGGGTTTAAGTAAAGACAAACGCAACAGAAGAATAATTTCACTGTGCGCCAACTTGGCATTGCTTCCAGTAAATGAAATTATTTCAGGATTGGAAAATTATGGAGCCATGATGAAGTTTAAAGATTATTTTGATAATTACTGGATCAAGAGTGATTATGACTTGGTCGATTTATGGCGAACTCCACCGTACAAATAATGTAGTAGAAGGATGGCACTATAAAATAAATAACCTTGTAATGGAAGGCCATGTAAAACTGCAAATATTGCGTATTTTACGGGACAATTCTTCATATTGAATTGATATAAAAAAAAACCATCGTCAGGCAACTCAACCATTGTCTGGCATTTTGCTGAACTGGACCTTTTTGGCGCAGCCGCGGGGCACAATATGTATGTAATTGTTTTTAAAATTAAGTTCCCGTTTATTTTGTGTGTATCCGTGTGTGCCAAATAAAATAGTTTTCTTTCTTTCTTTCTTTCTTTCTTTCTTTATATACTTCAGAGACCTTCCACATCAAACAAACGTTCTAACAGGAGATAAATTGATTTACACAATGGAGATTATAATTTATTGATAATCATCATCTTATTAATGTTCCTACTGCTGGGACACATGCCTCCTTTCTGTGAGAAAGGGAATGGGCCGTAACACATCATGCGGGCCCAGTGCCTATTGGTGGATGTCAAGTGTCTTCGAATTTTTGGTTCTAGGACATGCCGGTTGCCTCACGATGTTTTTTTTCACCGTTTTGAAGAGCAGTGGTGATTATCTCATATTATTGATGCTCAAATGCGATTAACATGTGGACATAAAAAATATATGGCTGTCTCTAACTATTCTCAATCTCATCTTTTCTTCTCTTTTAATTAGACTTTTTACAATGTTTTTTTTTTACCTTTGTATAGATTCTTTTACCGATTGTTTTGTGAATGTGTGAACATTGTAGGCTTTCTAGATTTCTAGATGATTGTTAACATTTGTTAACTTTTTATTTCATTTTACATTATGTTTTTGTTTGTTTTTTTAAATTTCGTACGACTTATTGTCGGGCCTACGTTGTCCCCCCATATCCAAGTACTAATGCTGTAACATGGAAATATTGTAAACACAAACAAATTTTTAAAAGAGTAACTAACCATGGAGTTTCTTGCCGGTTCTTCTCCATAGGAAACGACTATCCCGAACCGTGCACCTTTTGTCGACGTTTTATAAGTGCCCATGTAGACCTATGTAAAATAAAATAAAATGTTTTGACAAATTAGTGTTGGACATTTGTTTGAAAAATTGTGGTTATTAGTAATAAATAATTAATACATGTATAAGTCATGTATATCATGATCATGATGATGTGATCATGTATATTTTATCAAAGGTACGCACAAAATAGTTTTTTTAAGATTCTAATTAAGTATAATTATATTTTCGAAGCAGTGGTGGCCCAGTGGTATCGGCCGCGACTTACAAGTTGTGGGTCGTGGGTTCGATCCCAGACAGGCGCTTTACTTTGTGTAAATTATTTCATCACCACTGCTCTCAAAACGGTGAAGGAAAACATCGTGAGGAAACCGGCATGTCCTAGAACCAAAAATTCGAAGATATATGACATCCACCAACCCGCACTGGGCCCGCGTGGTGGATAACGGCCCATTCCCTCTCACAGAGAGGAGGCCTGTGTACCAGCAGTGGGAACATTAATAGACTGATGATGTGTGATGTGTGTGATATTTTCGACGTTTTTAATTTGATCTTTGACTAATGATCATTTATTACACATATAAGCATTTTTTTTTTGTTTCTGGTTAAGCTTTTTGAGATAAACAAGACATTTTTTTTTTCAATTATGTGTATGATCAAGGATATGGTACAGATGTACAAACATATTATTGATATAATTATGTCATGGACCAACTGATTAATCAGGGACCTATGTATAATGCCCGGGCATTATGAATCTAGTCAAGTCAAATCGGGCAATGTAATGGATACTGATTTAAACTTCTATATTTATCACATTGTCTGGTCATTATGAATATTACTACGTAACGGTTGGGCAATTAGATCATTATGGTCAATGAATTAGACCTAGAGCAAGCGAAACGGTCTAGGGAATTTAAGCACCCCGTTAGGTTACTTTAGATCCTGCAGACAGAAATAGGAGCCCCGTAGCGAGGCTCTGTCGACTTTGTTGCTTAAATAGTTATCGTACTTACCTATTCTATATTAAAACCAATGTCAACAATAAAATAATTAAAAACATCTTTTTATTACCCGGCCCACTAAGTGATGACCATTATTCAGAAAGCTCGGCCAATTTAATTATTATTTTGGTCATTTTTCAAGTTGCCTGGGCATTGTGAATAATACCGTATTAATCACTTGGTCCTTATCATTTATACAAATAAATATGTTTTTAACGAAACAGGCGTTTTTTTATTTTATTTTATTGTTTTTTATTTCTCGTTTAATAAATTCGACGGTCGAACAAATGAGAAAAATATAATTTCAGTAGTTCGACGGTCAAACAATTGAGAAAAAAAAATTCTCATTATTCCGTCGATTGAAATAATAAATTAAACTAGTGAGAACAAACGTTCAATTCGATTTTTAACTTGCGTACCTTAAGTAACGCATATGGGCAACTTACTTAACATTTTAATACAGATTCTCAATGAAGGCTCCAAAGTCGTGACAGGCTGTATAAACGCAATGAATGATGTTGAAGATCAAAGATTTAGAAAATTAACAAAAATGACTGAAAACAAAGTGAGCATTGACCTCACTGCCGAAGACATTTACCATTTGTTTAGAGATAGAGATTATTCATACAGGTAAGTTTAATATAGAAACAAAAACAAATTATGGAGTAGGTGACGAAACTTGCATATTAACTGTTTTGCTATACTGATAAACGAAATATAATTTATTTTCATGTTTTGACAGCGGTGAGTTCCTTAGCATTGAATGTGCTAATAAATCTCTGAGCGAGGCTTCATTGGTGTGGCGTGACAACTGGGTCACGTTCATCGACGGTTTGCTCCAATTGAACATGCTGCGATATCCACACGATGGTGTCTCAATAGTCACACACATCAGGAATATGAAGATTAATGTTAAATATCATCAAGAACTTCTGAAAAATTCTTTTGTATCCGATTACAAAGTTTTGTTGAAAGCAGAAGTATCAAACAATTCTGATATTACCAGGTTAACATATTACTGTCTATTATAACAGCCAAAGATATTGTCAGTATTTTGGTAAAATAAATCATATATTTTGAAGCAGCTTCAGTAACAGTTACACTCATTTGCTTTCCAGGTGTGGAGGTGTTACATTAAGCAATGTTAAAATAGAAAATATGCCTCCAGTGAGCAACAGAAACATGGCATTAAAAGCTTTGAAATTCGTTCCTTATTTCCAATCAGACATAAATGTAAGTATGCCTTTCAAGATAGTTTCTTGTTAGTCTATATTTTTTGCCTCTTGGGAAAAGGGAAGGCGTTTGCCCAGGATGGGGAAAATACAGCCCAGCCATACCCATTACTTCCATTCCTCTTGCCTTTCATTTTTCTAAAAAATATGAGTGAAATCAAATAAGATAATGTTTAAAACGAAAAAAAATTTACCCACGCAGGTAGTGTCTTCACTTCAAGTTTTCCTACAAATAGTAGCGGAAAATGTAAACAAAGCAAACATAAATGTTGTTGGATTAGTTAATCAGCCCGCGAAAAAATCAATTTATTCTGAAATGAATTATGCAATTAAAAATATCTACGGATTGAATGTTAAATACGAAGAAGTAAGCTGTGAATCAGCTTTGAAGAAACAAAACAACTTCCTTAAAGGTGCTGATCTTGTTCTGGTTCAAAACCTATCCACTAACGAGAATGTAAGTGATTTATGTTAAATTTTCAAATTGTAACTATTCTATATATATTATGATCTAACTAATTGTATTGGCATTCAACAGATGTGTCAGCTGCTGCATCGCTTCCTCCAAAAAGACCAGTTTGTGGTGAGCGAGGAAGACCTCACTTTAGGTGTTTGCTCGCGCCCCGCGTCACTTTACCGTGTAATCTCCGTTCACTCCATTGTTCGCAACGGTAACAAGCAACAGTCTCAACTGCAGCTCGTTCAGTGGGGCGCATCTGCGGCCGTAGCCACCACAACTGTCACTGTACGAACCAACGCTGATGTCTCACTCCTCATTACAACTCGCAATAACCTGTCTTTGGGACATGGGCTCCTAATTATTGCACCTTATCCAGCACTGCCAGGTCTTAAGGAACTTGTAAGCGGGTGGCGTAGAAAAGCTAATCGAAATAAGATCCATCTAATCATGGTCGCTAAGGAAAGCAACGACAGTTTTTATAGTGATGACATGCCTGAGATTCACCTGGCATTCAACGTGGTGGATAACGTAAGATATTTCATAATTGCCTTCGTTTGCTATTAACCTTATAAAGATTGTTTAATCGAAATAAATAAATGTTTTCATTACCTACTTAGGGTAAGTGGGGAGGAGAGTACTACATACCAGTGGAAAACTCAACATCAGTGAGCAAGAACGTGTCATTGCAATGTAGGCAATTTGGTGACATGGATTCGCTCACGTGGGTTGAAGCACCAGAAGCATCAGATGAAGGACTCACTGTGAAGGTAAACCAAGTTTATTTTCATTACCTTGAAGATGTTTTTAATCACAATCATATTCATGAACCGTCTCTTTTTGATACGCGTTTGCATATAAATATGTTATATTTAGTTTATAATTTTATTATAGGAAATATATATTGACCTCATATCACACTTACACACATTTTTATTTTTTATCCTTATCATTTGCTTATCCACTGCACGTACCAATATTTTGTAACCTCAATAAGACTCATTATGTATGGATACTCTTTCCTAAGATACAGACAGGTTTCCTGCCTAGTTTAGGAAAGGGAGTCCTAAGACCCATTTTATATTTGTTGTACTGATTTTTGTTTATAACATTTAAGTATGTAAGACAACTCTGTATGCCATTACATTATTATTATTATATTCAAACTTAAAATTTTCCAGGTTCAATATGCTGGTATTAGTTATGATGATGTCAAAAAGGCCAGTGGATCCTTATTGTATAAGGAAAGCATTAAAAATAGCTTTGGTATGGAATTCAGTGGAACCACATCCAGGTCAGTACCTTCGTTGCTTCTCAACGTAACAAAATTTTCAAAAACTTGAGTGACTCATTAGTTTTTTCGAATTTAATTTCGATCTCAGACCATAAGCCAATTTCGTATGAAAAGTAAATAATAATAAATAATTGTTTATTTCTCCTCACATAAAAGACATTAAAAGCTACTTAAGTATCAACATAAAAACATGCACATATTTTACAATCTAGAATATGTCATGTCATCGTCGACTTTGTCTCTGTCACCTCTGACCTAGACTAGAGTCAAGAGCAAACCCATCTCGAATAAAAAAAATAATATGTGAGGAGCTGCTACTGGTGTCTGAGTTAAGCATAGGAACACCTGCAGCCTAATTGCGTAAGTATATTATCCAAAGCAAAAGAATCGATTCTTTCCCAAAACCGACTTTACGTAGTGCATATTGATACGAAAAGTCGTTTTTGGGAAGGAATCGATTCTTTTGCTTTGGATAATATACTTACGCAATTAGGCTGCTGTATTACATATCAAATTTTATTTTATTTTATTTTATTTTATTTTATTTTATTTTATTTTATTTTATTTTATTTTATTTTATTTTATTTTATTTTATTTTATTTTATTTTATTTTATTTTATTTTATTTTATTTTATTTTATTTTATTTTATTTTATTTTATTTTATTTTATTTTATTTTATTTTATTTTATTTTATTTTATTTTATTTTATTTTATTTTATTTTATTTTATTTTATTTTATTTTATTTTATTTTATTTTATTTTATTTTATTTTATTTTAATCGGAAAACAAACAGTATTAACAACTAACAAATTTTACATCAAATTAACCAACTAGTAACCAATTACATGTTTTCGCATTTAATTTACTATGAAAACAAGCATGTTAGAGAAAAAAAAAAGGAATTACAATGGTGGTATGTACTTTAAACAATAACACACAAACACAGCAATACCTCATCATGAGGTGCAATAAAAAAAAATAAAAAACAGTTATTGAACCAATTCAAACCAATGATTAGTAAGTATTCGAATGAATACATGCGGCTTAGTAGTGAATAAGTCAAATTCAGAAAAGTCAACCAATTTATTGTAGGACTTAGTGCATCTTATAAAGAACGAATTCTGTCTATAATTTGTGCAGCAGCGGGGGACGTTAAGAAAAAGAAAGGGTATTCTAGCAGATCTGGTAGGGGCGCGCAAACTAACCTTAGACAGAAGTTGCGGGGCATCGATGAAAGATTGCGCTAACTTAACGAGTAAGGAGATATCTGATATACTCCTTCTCTCCCTAAGTGGAAGTAAATGGTACCTTTTACATCTCGACTCGTAATTATGATCGCGGGTGCTACACTTGTACTGCAGGTATCTTGTAAAGTTTCGCTGAACAGATTCCAATCTTGAGATATAAACAGCATACATGGGATTCCAAACTTGCGAACAATATTCAAGTGAACTACGGACGAAGGAACAGTACAATATTTTAACTATTTTGACATCCCTGAACTAGGAGCAAGATCTTTTTAAAAACCCCATAGCTTTATTAGCTTTATTAACTATGTGATCTATGTGCTTCTCGTAGGTAAGTTTGGAGTCGTGTATCACACCTAAATCCCGTATGAAATCTACTCGTTTTAGATGGGCTTTCCTTAGAGTGTATTTGTGGGATATGCTGTTGGCTTTGCGATGTACGTGATTGTGTAACATTTAGATACATTGAGTTCCAGATTATTCAGGTGACAATAGTTTTCTAGTCTTTCGAGATCTTGTTGCAACGAGTCGCAATCTTCGACATTGTTTATGTGTTTGAAGATTTTCATGTCGTCTGCGTAAAGCAAAAATTGTGAATTAAGAAAGCATGTGTGAATGTCATTTATAAAAATATTAAATAATAAGGGCCCAAGAAGCGATCCCTGGGGAACTCCTGAAGGGACTACATGCCGCTTCGACACAGCACCGTTGATAACGACAGCCTGGGAACGATTCTTTATGTAAGATGTTATCCACCGGTATAAGTTACCATGAATACCTGCACTAAAAATCTTCTGTAAAAGTATATTATGGTCAATACGGTCGAAACATTTACTGTAGTCTGTAAAAATACAGTCTACCTGACCGCCATCGTCCATACAGGATGTAGTGAAGTCGACAAAAGACAATAGGTAAGTAGTGGTCGATCGGTTTTTAAGAAAGCCGTGCTGTTCAGGAATGAAAGCCGTAGAAAAAGTGCTGTAAACTTGCGTGTATATGATACGTTCAAGTATTTTACCAAACAGGCATAATTTGGATATGGGTCTGTAATTATTAATATCACCCTTATTCCCACCTTTGTGTACCGGTGTTATGTACGCGTACTTCCATATACTAGGAACAGTTCCCTCCTTAACAGAACGCGTAAAAATAATCGTTAGTGGCTTGACTAGTCCTTTGGCACACTTGACTATGAATAATGGAGGTATATTGTCAGGACCCGCACCTTTATTGAGATCTAAGGATTCTAAGAGACTAAGCAGGTGGTTTGGATTAATTTCAATCTCACCTATGTTTAGTGCAGAGTCAGCGGGGCGGGCATTTGTTGGACTTGGGGTACTCGAATTTCGATCTGAAGTAGAAAGGAAGTTCGATTGGAAGTACGCTGCGAAAGCATCACTAATTTCTTCATTTGTATTGTAGCCGTCGACCTTCTAATGACATAGTGGAGGGGAGAGTGTTAGTGCCCTTTTTGTTCGCTTTTATGAAGGACCAGAACATTTTTGGGTTTTTTAAAATAGAATCCTCAGTTTTGGCAATGTAAGATTTGTAACATTCTTCCTCAACAGCTTTGGCTCTAGCGCGAAGTAGTACAAAAGTGTCGTAATCCGATGAGTTGCCGTAAATACGGTATTTACGTAGATATTTGTATTTTTCCTTAAGTATTTTTTTTAAACTTGAGTTATACCATGGTGGGTAGTTTGAAGGGTAAATAATTTTGTGGGGTATGTGGTCATTAATTAATTTCTCAAGGTAGTTATAAAAAAGATCAACCGCGTCGTCTAATGAATTGCCATGCAAGTGGTCTTCCCATAAATATTCTTTCAACAAAGTATTAATGTTATCGTAGTCCCCAGACTCATAATACCATTTCATCCTGGGATAAGGTTTTAACGGTACATCGAGATGGTAATTCAGTACGATATCGAGAGATTTATGATGATCGTCTTCAGGAACAAGAGGGTGAACACAGGCGCTAATACATGAATCAATATTAGATAACACCAAGTCCAATATTCTTCCCTTTGATTTGTTACAACAATTATTGTACTGAATTAAGTTACACTCAGAAAGAATATCAAAAAAATATCTCTGAGATTCGCCTGTTATACCAGAGGGTTGCAAGCAGGTGCCGACACTTGACCATTCAATATTGGGCATGTTGAAATCACCTAGTACTACAAAAGTGTCATCAGGGTTTGTGTTAATAACAAGTGAAAGGCTGTTAGAAAAATTACGCAACTGCGTCTCGTACGAGTTCCCAAGATTTTCCTTACAAAGATAAATAGTGCAAATGTTAAATTTGTGTATAGTGCGGTCCTTTTTTTTGTAACCAATCGTAACCCAAAGATCTTCAGCTGATGATGACCAGTCCGAACGAAATTCAGCTGATAGTTCACGTCGCACGGCCAACATCACACCGCCACCCATGGTTTGTTTTGTTTTACTATAATCCCTATCCCTACGCCAAACTACACAAAACAACACTGGGCCTAGAACTGATCCCTGTCGTACTCTAATTTCCCTATTCAACGATCTTGATCATACAACGCCCTGTGTCATCTGGAAAATGCGGTAGTTATTATAGGGCCAGATGAGTAGGACTAACTGATGCGGAACAGTTTCCTTCACTTTTATTAGTAGATAATTTTTGTAGTAGAAAGAGTAAAAACTTTCTGTACTTCTAGGCAAGCTGCTCAGTAATATAAATTTTATATAATATGTAAAATTTAAGACATGGTAATAAAAATTTGAACCTCTTGTTTTCGCTCTGTAGTGGCTCGCGCGTGATGGGTCTGTTGCGATCTGGCGCGGCGGGCGGCTTGGTGCGCGCGCAACCGGAACTGCTATGGCCGGTGCCGGCGCACTGGAGCCTCGAGGACGCCGCCACCGTTCCGCTCGCCTACACACAGGCATTCTACTGTCTCGTGAGTCTACACTTATGCTGTTAGCGAGAGAATCCCCATAAAGTTATAGAACACACATTAAATCCTGATTTAATTTTTAGGCAATCAATAATATCAAAGGGTTGCAACCAAATAACTCTGTGTTGGTCCATGGAGGAGCTGGGGCTTTCGGCCAAGCTGTTATATCAATAGCCCTTGCTAACGGCTTAGAAGTATTCACAACCGTTAGTGACACGCGGAAGAAGCATTTCCTGCGTAAATTATTCCCAGCATTAAAAGGTATTTTAATGATTGTCAGTTGTTTCAAACAGTTTGGGATGCACATATTTTTTTGTACACATAGTAAATGTGACTTTTTCTATGGTTTCAGCTGAAAACATCGGTAATTCTCGCGATCACAGTTTTTCAGATATGGTTCTAAGTGCTACAAAAGGAGGAGGTTGCGACATAGTTATCAGCTGCCTTGGAGAAGAACTGAAACAAGTATGGTTTACGATTTTCATGTATTTTGAATTAATTATTTTAAATATATTAATGTTTATTGTAAAACTGATATCTTGCCTTTTTCAGACTGCAATAAATTGTACCAAGACCTTCGGGATGTTTGTTGATGTTTCTCAGCTGCACAATCAAGATGATTTCTCTTATGGGATGTACAGCCTCACTAGGGAGCGAGCCTACAGAGCCATTGATATATCTTCGATATTTGATCCTGCAAATGTAGGAGAAGCAAAGGTTAGTCTTATAATGTAGTTACACCGGAAGTATCAGCTGACCTAGTTTTTCTTTAAGAACTAAGCAGACAAGATACAATTACGTTCAGGAGGCAAAAAATAAAGATATCTCGTCCAAGATTACGATTTGCTTGTAAGTACCTAACTTTTTATAAAAACCACTTACTTAATAACAACAAGGCATGACAACGACATATTTACAAATTCGTCGAATTACGAGTCCTAAAGCAACAAACAGTAAACATGGTAAATAGCCCGCTATTAATGTTTATGTTAGCGTTAAAGAGTCAGTAATTTACAAGATGGTCATGGTGCAAACATATCAGTTACAGGCTTGGACATCATTCACTGTCTTTAATTACAATTTTTATGTTCGCGAGTATAAAATTAATTGATGTAGAGTTAAATTAAACCTATGCGAGAATAAAGTATAATTACAATTACATAACAAATTAATTACTAGTTAGATCAAAGATAAATTAGATCACAAAAAAATACTAGTAGTGAGTTAATGATAAAATTAAATTATGTTACAATTATTAATTATTTATTTAAGGATCACTAATGAGTGTTACAAAACAATAGCATCTTACAAAAAATATAAAAATTCGTATAACACATATTTTTTCTGTAATGCACACTCAATTACTGTTACCTTTAAGGGATAAATGATATAAAAATCAAATTCATTTATTGCTCAACACAGTAAATAAAATTACACTTCCAGATGTCAGGTGAATGCGCATTTAGGCATGCAAAATTATAATTACAATAATAATTAAAATAATAAAGAAAGATAAGGAAAGATTGAGGAGCGCTCTGGAGGATGCGCTTCGCGAGTATAGGTCAACACCGACTGAACTTAGGCCCCGATTACCACGGTTGCCTATGCACAAGAAGAATAGGGCGCTGGTGTGTGCCTTGGACTCGCTGCTTAAAAACATCTTTGAAAGCAGCGAGAACCTTGTTGATACGCACTCAATCCTGTATTGCGGGGCTGTTGCGGCATGTCGTTTGGCCAAAGTTAAGTTTCCAAAGGAAGCTATGCGGCCAAAGCCTGCCGTGCCAGCCTGGCAGTGCAGGATCGAACGGCGTATCGATGGAGCTAGGGTACTCATCGGCAAACTATGCTGTTTCAGGGAGGGCAACACACGACCACGTGTGATGCGCTTCGTGAGGCGGGCATTTTCGGGGACTTGAATCAGTCCTCGAGAATACATGTCCCGTGTCACGGAGCGCATCGACTTCCTGAAACAGAAAGTTTGTGCATGGGCCAGCCGTATTCGGCGGTATAAGCGGCGGGTTGACCGGTACTCGCAGAATCGCATGTTCCAGAGTGATGAGAGGTGGGTATACAGAACTTGGGAGCGACCTGAACAAAGTTTGACTGACGTGTGCCGCCCGGATGATGTCGCCACGAGTACATTCTGGCGAAACATCTGGTCGGTACCCGTCTGTCACACTGAGGGTGGCTGGATGCGTGATGTCGAGCGCGTGTGTGAAGCTATACCAGAAATGGAAAAAGTAATAATTAGTCCATTTGATGTAGCCAAAGCAGTTCGTCCGCTACCGAACTGGAAGTCTCCGGGACCGGACGGACTGCATAACTTCTGGCTAAAATGGTATAGCAGCTCACACGCGTTTCTGGCATCTCAATTCCAGTCATGCTTAGAGTCTGGGTCGCTTCCACAGTTTTTAACAACAGGAATTACCCACCTGCTCCATAAGACAGGTAGTCCCGCGGAACCCAAGAATTATAGACCAATAACTTGCTTAACGGTTTATAAACTTCTTACATCCATCCTGAGAGCAAAAATTTATAAACACATTGAAGATAACTCAATAATGTCTACCTCTCAGAATGGATGTAGGAATGGGTCTCGCGGCACTAAGGAGCTACTCCTCATTGACATGGCCATAAGCCAGCAGGTTCATCGATCCCGCAAGGATCTGTCCACATGCTGGATAGACTACAAGAAGGCCTACGACTCTGTACCACATACATGGCTCATGAGGGTGCTGGAGTTGTACAAAATAGATGCAACTCTATGCACCTTCCTTGAGTCATGTATGGGGCAATGGAAGACAGTCCTTCGATATCCAGGATGTCGACCGATTCTGGGGGATGATGAACCTGTATGGATTAAGCGGGGGATATTTCAGGGCGACAGTTTGAGCCCACTTTGGTTTTGCTTAGCCCTGAATCCTCTAAGTACACTGCTGGAGGATTCAGGACTGGGCTATCGGTTGAGAAGAGGTGGTCAGGTCATATCTCACCTCCTTTACATGGATGATCTGAAACTCTTTACCCCCAATAAATTCCAACTGACGGAGCTACTGAAGGTAACTGAAAACTTCAGTAACTCCATCAGGATGGAATTTGGTGTGGAAAAATGTGCAGTCATGCATGTAAAGCAAGGGGAGATTATGGAATCCGAGGGAATTCAACTCTCTGATTCCATCCACCTTAGACACCTCTCCTCGACCGAAACTTACAAGTATTTGGGTATGCCGGAAGCGTTGGGCATCAACAGTACTGACATGAAGCAACTGCTGAAGGAGCGTTTCTTTGGCCGCCTGAAAAAGGTATTAAATAGCCTTTTGTCGGGCGGCAATAAGGTGCGCGCCTTCAACAGTTGGGTCATGCCGGTTTTGATGTACTCTTTCGGCATACTCAAATGGACTCAGACCGAGCTCGACGCCCTCGATAGGAGGGTCCGGACACTGCTGACTGCAAACCGGATGCATCACCCACGATCATCGGTGATGAGACTGTACATCCCGCGGAAGTGTGGGGGTCGAGGCTTTTTAAACGCCAAGACTCTTCACAACCGCGAGGTGTGCAGCCTCAGAGAATACTTTTCAAAAGCTGAAGTGGGTATGCACCGGGATGTGGTCGCAGTGGACAAGGGACTCACCCCGTTGTCCATGGCTAAAGAGAACTGGCGCAAGCCTGTAATACTATCGACTGATGAACGCAAAGAGGTATGGCAAGGCAAGGAGCTACACGGGCGCTTCTATCGGGCTATTCATGGGCCCGATGTAGATTTCCCAGCGTCCGTATCCTGGCTACGTTTCGGCGACCTTTTCGGGGAAATTGAAGGTTTTGTCTGTGCAATTATGGACGAAGTTATCCTGACGAATAACTACCGGAGACATATAATGAAGGACGGGACGGTTGACATATGTCGGGCATGCCACCGTCCGGGTGAATCCATCAGACATATTATCTCTGGTTGTTCTCGTCTGGCTAACGGCGAGTACTTACACAGGCATAACCAAGTGGCCAGGATTGTTCACCAGCAACTTGCTTTAAAGTACAATCTAGTGGAATCGGAGGTACCGTATTACAAGTATGTGCCCGACCCAGTTCTCGAAAATGACCATGTCACGTTGTACTGGGATCGGTCTATCATCACTGATAGGACTATTGTTGCCAATAAGCCAGATATAGTGGTGATAGACCGATTAGCGCGCCGCACAATGATAATCGATGTCACCATCCCGCATGACGAGAACCTCGTGAAAGCTGAGAAAGAGAAACAAATCAAGTATCTTGACTTAGCACACGAGGTTGTCGACATGTGGAATGTGGACTCGGCGATCATTGTGCCGATTGTCGTTACGGCCAACGGCCTGATGGCCAAGAGCCTCGACGACCATCTGTCGAGGCTGTCATTGGGCGGTTGGATCAAAGGTCTGATACAGAAGGCAGTACTCCTCGATACGGCTCGCATTGTGAGGAGGTTCCTGTCTCTGGAGCCCTAACCACCGGTAGCTTGGACCCTGTTCCCGATGCCGGCGGACAACCATTATTTTTTATATTTTTAAATGTTTTTTTTTTTTTTATGGTTTGTTTTTATAAAGAAATATTTAAAAATGTAAATTTAAAATGTGTACATATTTAAAATAATAAAATGTTACAAATTAAATTAAAATTACATTTTGAACGTATATGTCATAAAATAAAAAATTGTATAAAATGTCATAAAATTAAAACGCATTCAACAACTTAAAACGCTTGCAATGTCAAAAATTAAAACATATCCAATATCATAAATAAAAATAAAATACTATACAATGTCATAAATTACAAATTCTAATGTATGCTACGTTATAAATAAAATTTAAACGAATACAATGTCATAAATTAATATTAAAACGTAAACAATGTCATAAATTAATAAGTATTGATAAGTAATGTCAGATTATACAAATGTCTTGGTAATTAACAAAATAGTAAGTAAACAAATCGGACCTAAGTATCCACCCCAATCACACCACTTATAAAGATAAATTTCTGTCTGACAGGTACTCATGTATTGTGTAGTATGTCTTTCCTAATAATAAATTATTCAATTGTTTTTTAAATATATTGATGTCATTAATATTTAACAAAGAATTTAGTAGTTTATTATAAATTTGTGGTGCCATTCCTGTTAAGTTTTTGTAAAACGCTGCTTTTTTGTGCTGTCTACCGCTTATTTTATGTATGTGTCTTGCGCTATGAAGTTTTTCAAACAAGTGAAAGTTTGTTTTAACAAAGACAGCTACTTCGTATATGTACAGACATGGTACTGTTAAAATGCGAAAATAAGCAAAGAACGGTTTACAGCTGTCCGTGTTTTGAATTCCGCATATCGCCCTAACACATCTTTTTTGCGATCTAAATACCGTCTCCATATTCGTGGAGTTATCCCAATATATGATCCCGTAGCGTAACGTAGATGTAACATAAGCATGGTACGCCGTGACCAACAATCATCTTTGGTATCGCTCAATTCGTTGTTACATTGTAATGGGGTACCATACCTGTGTGTGTGGGAGCGCATCAGTAATGACTCGATAAGCTGTTAAAATTATTGGTTAGTAGTGTAGGTATTTCACAAATAAAATAAAAAAGTCAAAGATAAAACTAAATTAAGTTACATAACAAATAAAATACTAGTGAGTCAAGGTTAAAATGTTCCTTATGTTTTTAATTTGGTTTGTCATAGATCTTGCAGACAATGTTGAGTGAAGGCATTAGACTCGGCTACGTGCGTCCTCTGTCGCGCGTGTCGTTCGCGTCGCACGAAGCCGCGCGCGCCTTCCGACTGCTCGCAGCCAGCAGGCACCGCGGCAGAGTGTTGCTGAAGATGGAACAATCCACTCAGGAGGTCCAGCCTAGGTTAGATCGATTTTGCCTTTAATATAATTTTAAAATTATCAAAGAAGGGGTATTAATTCGCACAATTATTTCTCAGGTTGACCTGCAAAGCCGATCGTACCCATCTTATACTCTGTAATGATGAAACTTTTGGGCTAAAGTTAGGGGACAGACTTGTAGAGAGAGGTGCTAGGAAGCTTGTTGTTCATTTTAAGAGGCAATCCATGAGCTATCTTCAAATAAAATTACGGTAAATATTTAAAATTTTTACTTACTCGGTTTTCACGCGGCGGCGCTAAGAGGGAAAGTCATGTCAACAATTTATGGACAGCGTGGTTGTCGATCTACCATCATGATAATATTAGTTAGACAATTAAGCTACAATAGTCTTAATGTGGCATGACCATTGACCATCCTCGAGAACTGAGTCAGTTTTTTTTTTGGGATTCTATATATATTCTATTCTATATATTATTATAATAATTATAACATGGGAACCGTTTGTTCAGATCATGGCTGCAGTTGGGTGTAGAAGTCGATGTAATTTCTGACGACTTATCAGTGGAAGCTGACGTTAATGCACTGTTAAGCAAAGCGAGTCATCATGGTCCCATCGAGGGAGTGTATGTGACGGTGGGCGATAAGCAGAAGGATATCAACGAGACGCTGCTGAACACATTGGATTTAGTATCAAGGACATTGTGCACGGATATTAAGTAAGTAGCCATAATAATTTGTGTTCACTCTTTTCTACCTTTACATTTTATATTACCTTTATTAGACATTTTGTAGTCGATTTTTAATCAATTTATTCGCCGTTGAATTAATCTGATCGTCCCCTTTTTTTTTGTGCGTGGGAAATCATCTTATGACTTCTCCCGCTCTAGGTGGAGCGGGAGGGCGTGTCAAACTTTTACTGACTAAAACCCACCCCTGTTCCTTCAGTTGCTTGTACCAGGGCCGTGGTAACTGTTTCAAATTTATCCGTGACCCAGACAGGCATCGGCCTTAGTGAACTCCGTGACCGTAAAAGTGTTTTATTATTTACGTCATGAATTTATTTTTTTCTAACTGTAGGCATTTTTATTTCCTATATTTTTTGTCTTTTCCAAATCTAATTAAAGTTTGCATTTTGACAGATATTTCGCCGTATTAAACACTGGTGACAACACTATTGGTAAGGAAGTGTGTCTTCGTCGCGTACAGAACAATTTGCCAGCCACAATATTATCGCTACCGGAATTGAGTCAAGTTAGTTTAGTCTGGATTTATTCTATTGCTTGAAATATTTTTGAATTGACTCTTCACAATGTTTTACGAATAATCTTGATGACTGTCTTTCAACGGTTAATTATTTTTTATTTATTTACTGTTGTTGTACATCCAATACCCCATGATGTACAGTTTTCATCTCACTTTTTAATTTTGATTTAATGGGGTTACTTTTTTGTTTCCAAGGAGTCATGTAACATTGGTGCTTGGTACCGTGGAGCAGTAGAGGTTACTGAGAAAGCGCTGCGAGGTTCGCACAGCGTAGTGCTGGCAAGCACTGCGCCTGCGCTACAAACCTCGCTGCTGCAGAAAGTCATTGCACTCGCTGGTAGGTTACGTCAGTTAAGATTTTGAAATGTCGTTGAGTGACTAGAAATAGAAAATAGATTGAGTTTTCCCTATCTAGGAGAGAAGAGTATACGAACAGAATTAGAGCTTGTATTGTCACCTTCGTAATTATGACTTAGAGAAAGAGACAAGTACTGGCCGCACATTCCTTTCCACTTCTTCTACAGAGTGGTCAATTTTGTAAGGATATCAATCCATTGTGTATGTCTATGGTACTCATCAAATGTGTATAATTTTGCCAAGTAATAAAAAAAGGTTTTTAAACTTATCTCTATCTTGTACAGATGTAACCATAACGGCGAATACGGACAAATATACTACTTTGGAAGAACTGGGTGTTGAAAGCGATAAAATACCATTAATTTATAATCTCCTTAGAATTCATTATAATGTTGTGTTCAAAGAGAAAGAAATACCCTTGATTACTATTGACACGTAAGTTAAATTCAAGATAATATCTTAGCCCTTCCTTTTTTGCAGTTTCATCGTTATTATTTAGAGGTCCCATAAGCTCTCATGTTTTTGACGTGGACGTCATTCAGAAGTTCCACTAGCTATCTATTAATGAAAAGTTTTACCTTAATTTCGCAGCGTTTCTCACAATAATTACTCGACAATTCTATGATCTATCTCTTCCCCTCTATACATCAAAATGTACAGCCACACTCACTTAGACACATCTTCATCTTTACTTATCTCTTTGGGAATATGATACGTATATCATATTCCCAAACAATTCTCGTTCAACTTCTCTTTTACTAGCGCCTCTATCAAACTTCCTCTAATATAATCATTTCTTATTTTAAATCCATTAGTGATTATAAGGAATCATAATATGTAGTAGTAAATCGTAACTAATTTTCTTTAAGGATTCAACAGTTAGAAAAGTCTATCTTCAAATCGGATTTCCAAGATTGTAAGGGTCTGTCTACTTTCTTCACCTTCGTAGACCCTGATGAGTTACTTGCCACCACTGACTTCGTGTGTTTGCCGACGCTTGTCAACAATTCTTCTATGGTACTTACTTTTTTATGATAAGATTCCTATAATTATCAGTTTTTAATTGAAACCCCTACCTAAAACATGCTTGATTTATTTGAAGTTACGATTGCTTTGATTGCCACAATAATGTTCGTCGATCAGGTAACTTGCACATAGGGCATGCATAAAAACAATCCCAAGTATTAATTCCTCTCAAGCATTGGTTTTCTCAGCCTTTCGTCTTATTAATCTCCGAACGGCCTATTAGATCCAATACGTTATTTATAAGATTTATCAGTGATTGTTTGATTGCCAAGTAAATTGATGTCAGCTGATTTCTTACAGAGAGACGATGAATTTGATTTGAACCAAACATGCTTGTGTATTGTCCCGGGTATGGAGGGTCACCACGAGAGGTTCCGCGTACTGTGCGAGCGCCTCAAGCTACCAGCGCTAGTGCTACAGCTGGGGCTGGACAACCCAACTGAGACGATACAAGAAACAGCCGAGAGATTAGCGGTGGTATGGAATCGTTTTACAATACTTATAAAACTTAGCCTAGGAGTATGATAGTTCCTCTTCGCATCTCAAATTTTTTAGATTGGCACGGGCTGGTAACTCAATGGGATCTAAAAAAATTAAATTAAATTTACGATTGTATTCAGGTTTTAAATTTATGGGATATATGATATAGAAATAAGCTATCTATACATGATCGATTCCAAATTGCTTGTACTTTTGAATATCTTTTGCTGATAGAATGTCACTTTATGTAAAGCCCAAGATTACTATTAACACTATTTCACAGCATATGACCGAAAAATTAAGCATGATATTTTTTCATTTAGACATTCATGAAGAAGACGGGCCTGAAGAACCAGTTCTATCTCTTGGGATACGAAAGTGGAATTTTTGTAGCTTTAGAAATGGCAGCTATCTTAGAAAGTCATGGTAAGCTATTTTGTGTTCTGGCTACACATTCATGTTAGGTACGTTGTAAAATAAACTTAACCGTTATATATTTTTATAGGTTTGACTGGTACAGTTTATTGCATTGGATATGCACCGGACGAGTTTGACGTACATCTTGAGGAGCAACTCGCAGAGTTTGAGACAGACGAGCAGCTACAAGATGCCGTGGCGCGGCACATGTTCACGTTGATGGCAGCAGGAGACACTACCGGTCTTGACAATGCTCTGCAGTCTGCGGGTACATGGTCGGCGAAGGTTGATGCTTGTGTGCGGACTCTGTTGGGTCGTGTGTCGCACTCAGCGCAGTACGCGCGTGGACTCATTGAGACTATGCTAAGGCGTGTGGAAAGCGCGCGTGGCTACGTGCCGCGCGTACATGCGCTGCGCTCGCAGCTGGTACTGCTGCGCGCCGCGTCCCATCGCCCCGCGCCCGAGCCTCTCGCGCTCCAGCGCCACTCGCAGCGCCCAGTCCTCGTCCACCAACTGCGTGCTCCCTTAGCTCACGCACCCACAGACCTGCAATGCGCGGCCATCGTCAACACATACTTAAACCCCACAATAATCGAAAATTTCAATAAAAAGAATATCTGCAACACATACCTCAGGAACGCTTACTCTTACATGGCACTGGATACAAATCCAAATTAAAGGATTTTATAATAATAATTATTTATTGTTAGTCATGCAATTTATAATATGTGAAGTTTCAAATATGTAAATAATATGTTTAGTAACTCAATGGATTTTTCTTTTAAGCTATTTATTATTTAATTCTGAAAATAATTAAAGGAAGTCATAGGTGGTGGTGTCAAGCCATAAGCCAAAACTAAATTCATAAGTTTACAAGCGATATTTCTCTATACCTGATTATTAATCATCTACCTTCCTCCGATAATTATATTTAGTTACTATTCATTTGTACAGTGGATGCCAGTAGTGATTTATTGGGCATTCTATTCCACCTGTAGCTTCCTACGGCTCACTTCGTTCACCTTCGTCGCTTTCGGTAGAATAGAATGCCCAATAATATAAATGAGATCTAACAGACACACACTTTTTGAATCTCGTGTGGTTTCGATTGGAACGGAATGTTTTCTAGAATACCCAATAACATAATTGGATCTACAAAGATTGTGGTTGAAGTCCTATTTTACTTTTATAATCTCGTTTGGTTGCGATTCGGTCGACTCTGAAAACCTGCCGTTTACCGTTATGCAACTAAAGGTTAAACCCTTTTACTGTACTGTCTATGTACATATATGAAATGGGAGTGTTTGTTCGCTGTAACCTGCATTTATTTGAAAAACTGCGCTCTCGTCGCTATCAGAATACCATGCATGTTACCTCTCATAAAACCGCATTTTTCGGCAAAAGTGTGCTAGGTATGGCCCCAAAAATATATAACTGTATACCAGCAGCTATTAGAAATACAGAGTGTCTGGGATCATTTAAGAGGTCATTGTTTAAATTCCTTGTAGATAGATGTTACTACTCCATCACTGAGTTTATTACTGATAAACAGAGGTATGACAATGCCGACTTGCCAATTAAACTCTTATGATTTTATTTATTGATTATGTATGAATGTTTTTACTTATCTAAAATTGTAATGACCTGTTTACGTAATTGACATATTTTAAATTGATTTATTTTTTAATGTAATCCATTGACATGCCACCTTAATTGTATTATTTTATTTATTATTGCTTGCTTATGTTAACTTTGTACGCCAGATATTGGCAAAACATAGTGCACATATTATAATAATATACCAACTGTAACCATACCTATGTTTTACAAAATAAATGATTGATTGATTGTATTGTGTTTTTCAAAGTACGCCACAGTACGATATTTACGAGGTTTGTTATTTGAATCTTATCCCACTTTTAAAATATCGTTTGGTTGCAAATGGAACGGAAAATGGTTTAGAATGTTCAATAACAAAAACATATCTACACAATTTGTGATTTAAGCTCTAATCTACTTTTAAAATCTTGTTTGGTTGCGATTGGATCGTCCCTGCAAACCTACCGTTTACCGTTGTGTAACTAAAGGTCAAACTCTTTTAGCAGTGAATTGTTCGCAGTAATTTAACGCTATATTTGATTAATAGTAATGTTGTGATAAGATTAAGTTTTGTATCATGAAACTAAATGCATATAACTAAGATAACCATAATGCATGACTCAGTGAAAAGTTTTTGCGGACCGTCAAATTATAGCAAAACTAATTTATTAATTGGTCTTCATAGACACGAGAATGTTTAAGATTTAGAGATCCATTCAATTTAATTTAAACACAGGTTCAAGTTGAATTACGGAACTAAAGTTATAATGTAGGTACACCGATTTATATCTCAAAACAGACATTCTGTTGCTAAATGTATTTGAAAATTTTCGAAGAACTTGTAAACGACATTACAATCTTGATCCTGCGTTCTATCTTACAGCACCAAGTCTAACTTTTGATTCAATGCTTTTAAAAACATTAAAAAGAAAGAATAAGATAAGAAGAATAAGATTTTAATTTCTTGAAGTCTTGTTTTTTATTGTAGGTATAAGTGGTTCTGAGTAATGAGCTGGATGCGCGGGCCACATGTTATTAAATATTTGTCAGAACCTACGAAGGCAACACAAATTGTTATTGTTAGGCGTTTTATCACCAATTCATAAGGACAAGTGGATGACCTCGACGTTTGTTTGATATGATGGTATGGAGTTTATGTAATAACACGAAGAAACCAACAACGGGAAGGAAGAAAAGTCACGACGTGGAACTCTGGAGGAATTTTGCGACGAGGGAGACACATATCTGAAAAGAAAAACACAAAAAAATAAAATAACACCGACCATTTCTGGTTACAGTAGGATCGGTTGGTGGTTGTTTGCGAGTGAGACACATCACTATCAATATTCCTATCACTACATATTGTCCCTCGCCGCGTGTGTCTGTCTGTTCGCGATAAACAGAAAAAGTACTGAACTGATTTTCATGCGGTTTTCAGTAGTATACGGAGTGGTTCATGAGAAATGTTTAGGTGTATAGATCTCGCCAAACTTCTTGGCTGCTCTAAAGTTTTTTTTTTTTTACAATGGCTGCACAGTAGTAAATATCATACAAAAAGCACAGTTTCGTGCCTTGCGCATCGGAAAACTAACTTCAGGGCTGCCCAGAAGTTTGGCGAGCACTATACAATTTGTTAAGGTTTAGTATAAATTGGTTGAAATATGACGATAAGTGATGAAAATGAAAACGCTGCCAAATCCCTTTGAGATATAACAAAACAATGTATGGTGGAATTTTTCCTCTTCTATAGGTGTACAAAAAAGTCAGCGATGGCGTATGTCTATCTTTTAATGATAGCTTAGTATACCCATTGTAACTTCTAAAAAATTGCCACGTACAATATAATTGGAAAGCTATTTCGACGGATATAGTATTAATCCTTATCAAGTTAAATACGTTAGTTACCTTAAACATTTCATGCAAATTATGATAATCCTTTACACGATACAATTTAAATGAATATTTTAGGATTTATTGCAAATAAAAACTAACGCGCGCGAAAACAAACCACTATCGACCACTGTTGGTAAAACGATAATGCGCGCGAAAACTTATCATATCATTTTACAGTTTTGCAATTTAGAGACCCAAAAAGAAAAAAAAATACATATGCCTCCATATGTATTTTTTTTTCTTTTTGGGTGTTGTTGGCAAATGGTTTTTTTTTTTTTTTAATGGCGTTTACTGATTTATTTATTTATTGGCCTATCTACAATTGTTACCCTGTTTATTCTAATAATACAAGCAATATGATACAAGCATAGTATACTTTTAGCGACCAGGATGTAAAAACAAATTAAAAAAACAATTCGAACAAACTAAAACGAATTTATTTCAGAATAGACTTAATTTTAACAATTGTTCAACTAATCATTAAAATTCGAGCAATCACAAACAACCGTTTATATTCAAAACGAGTACCAATAACACAAAAACCCGAATAGCACAATATGGAACGAACTTACTGCAAAGTAGCGAAGGTACCGATAACCTTACCGTGCGACGACTTAGGAGAAAAAGGGGCGATACTCGCTCGAGCGCACGCTTTTATATTAGTCGGTAGGTACCACCACTACCAACAATAAGTTCTGCTTATACGGCCTCTCCTGATCTTGCACTGTCCTCGGCTGCACCATGTACTTCTTCGGCAGCACTGCCAGGTACAGCAAGAGCTTGATCGCCGCTTTCGTCAGACTTTGTCCCGTCCGTTGTCGAAGCACCAGTAGAACCAGCAGATGCACCTGAAGGCTTACCTACATCGTCCAGAGTCGTCATCCAGCAGAGGCTAGACTGGTCAGCCACGCCACACGCTGTGATCCGGCTGCGGACACCGTCTCATCCGATTCCGCATGCTCACTTGGATACAAAATTACATTAAGAAGACAATTCAACAAGACTAAATAAACACGTCATTTCACCATTCACAACTTTCTCTACGTCATCTTTCAATTAATTCACATATCATCTATCAAAAGATTCACACAGCAACCTCACATTCATCTCTTTAAAATTCAAACCCGACTGAGCCCTTTATTTTGAAGGTCTTCGTTGTCCTCGGGGCAGCTCCCTGCACCTCGTGCCGACTGTCCTTGACGACCAGTCTTAGTTATCTGAAACAATGCTTGACGCAGACCGTATTCATAAGTCAAGCTGCTTGACACGCAGACCGTATTCATACGTGCAAGCCTGTCCAACATGCAGGCCATGGTCCATACATGACAAAAGGACAACTTTGATCAAGTGCAGCGATAAATGCCAAGCGACGAACGCCCGAGTGACTAGTACCACAGCGACTAGCACTTACACTTAAGCAAATGCCTGACACGCAGACCGTATTCATACGTGCAAGCCTGTCCAACATGCAGGCCATGTCCATACATGACAAAAGGACAAAAGGATCAAGTGTAGCGACAAACGCCAAGCGACGAACGCCTGAGTGACTAGTACCACAGCGACTAGCACTTACACACAGGCACCGACCAAGTGCAACAGTGCACGGTACCAACCAGGTGCAACAGCGCACAAGCACTGACCCGGTGCGGTAGCGCACAAGCACCGACCAGGTGCACCAGCGCACAGGCACCAACCAGGTGCAACAGCGCACAGGCACCCACTAGGTGCAACAGCGCACAGGCACCGACCAGGTGCAACAGCGCATAGGCACTGATCAGGTGCAACAGCGCACATGCACCGATCAGGTGCGGCAGCGCACAGGCACCGATCAGGTGTAACAGCGCACAGGCACCGATCAGGTGCAACAGCGCACAGGCACCGATCAGGTGCAACAGCGCACACGCACCGACCAGGTGCAAGAGCGCACACACACTGACCAGGTGCAACAGCGCACACGCACCGACCAGGTGCAATAGCGCACACGCACCGACCAGGTGCGGCAGCGCACTGGCACCGATCAGGTGCAACAGCGCACACGCACCGACCAGGCGCAACAGTGCACGGCACCGACCAGGCGCAACAGTGCACGGCACCGACCAGGCGTAACAGTGCACGGCACCGACCAGGCGCAACAGTGCACGTCACCAACCAGGTGTGGCAGAGCACTGGCACCGACCAGGTGCGGCATTGCACAGGCACCGACCAGGTGCGGCAGTGCACAGGCACCTTGCAGGGGCAGCGGCGTTTAGGCACCGTGCAGGTGCAGCAGTGCACAGGCACCAACCAGCTGCAGCAGTGCACAGGCACCAACCAGGTGCGGCAGCAGTTCACAGGTGCCAGCCAGGAGGAGCAGCTCATACGCAGCACATCTCTTCAATGCGCAGTGAAGGAGCCATACGGGTGGGCCCCGCAAGCTAGAACTTGCCGGTCGACTGGGCTTGTTTTCTGCAAAAACTTAGATCAAGGTTAAAAGTACGAAAAGGCTTACCGCCGCCCCGAAGCTCTTTGTCGACTCATCTCATAGATAGAGGATCTAACACTGTTTCTTTATTACAGTTCGGTCTTACCTGACCACGACTAATATTACTATGCGAGGTGTATTTATTATTGTCAGGTTCACACGCACAACAACAACACAACACTCACAGCGTTTACTTTTAGTACCTTATCCGATACATGAGTCAAGTACTGTCCATGTTTTGTGCGAATAAACGTGACACCATCGCGATTTAGTACGGCAGTCCCCATGATAATGGGTTTATTCATACACGACGCGGGTACTATGACAAAATCTATTTCAAGCGCGATATTACTAACTCATTCAAACTGATGTATTCGCGAGCATCAAACTCTTTATCACTTAATCCTTTCAAAGAACACTTGATTTGTTTACGCGAACCGGAAAAGTAATTTACTACCGCCGATTCAAATTCAAAATTCAAATCTTTATTAGCCCTACCTTCTTACAGAAAGAACCAATCGGTCTAGCATTAATACTTCTACCGTCTTTATCATTGACATTACGCCTCTTGGTGCAATTTTCTTTATAATGCCCCGTTCGGCCGCAATTAAAACGTTTGTTTTCGGATTTACTAGGGCCGTTAGTATTATGCCTTTTAGTCATATTACTGAATGACGCTGATTTATCTGGGTTACGATTATTAGACTTACGAATAGGCTTTACACAATTAGCTAAAAAGGAAACCAGGCATTCTGACGTTTAGTCAGCATTGATAGCGGCTGTACGTACCTGTGCATCACTGATACCGTGAACCACTATTTGAACTCCAAGTTCTTCACTTAACCCTTTCACTAAACGTACTTTTAATAACGAACGACGCGCATATTTTGCGTAGGACGAAAACTTGTCGGACGTGGTGTTTATTACTTCATGAAGAGTTTGGGCATTATTAATCTTTTGCGGACACAAAGATTTACGATTCCTTAACGAAATTGGTCCATGAACGATCATTTGTAGCCCACTCGTTTAACCAGGTTTTTGCATCACCTTTCAAACAACGAGTCACACGCGAGAAACACTCAAGATCGTTCCAATGGTTCACATGCCTAGCCCTATCTACTTCGTTACACACCTCAAAATTGTTTTTAGCGGGATCAAAATTTGGCACGTAGTTGTTAGATTTATTTTTTGTTAATACCCCCAACGCATCAACAAGCGCTTGGGTCGTAGAACATTATTTTTTATAAGGGGGTGTGCCGTCACGAATTGACGGCATAACACGCACTAGCGGTGCTTGTGTTAACGACGATGTGTACGTGACCTAGACTTTTCTCGCAAACTATGATTGTCACCATTACGTGAGCGACTGCGATGTGATCGTAAACGACTTCTGTCATTACGTGAACGCGAGTGAGTCCTATCACGACGCGAATGCGAACGATTTCTACTATGGCGTGACCGTGATTGAGTTTTACCGTGAGGTGATCGTGAACCATGCTTATGTTTCGCGATTCACTGCGACGGCTACGCCTACCCTCAGAGCGAAGCGGCGTTCTAACTAGCTCTTCAAGTGGAATTTTTATTTGAAATCAACGGTTGTTTGTGTAGGTAACAAGGCTAATAATTATGAGCAAATGAGCTGAATCCAACTTCTGATTTTAGCGACCAGGAAGTAAAAATAAATTAAAAAAACAATTCGAACAAACTAAAACGAATTTATTTCAGAATAGACTTAATTTTAACAATTGTTCAACTAATCATTAAAATTCGAGCAATCACAAACAACCGTTTATATTCAAAACGAGTACCAATAACACAAAAAACCGAATAGCACAATATGGAACGAACTTACTGCAAAGTAGCGAAGGTACCGATAACCTTACCGTGCGACGACTTAGGAGAAAAAGGGGCGATACTCGCTCGAGCGCACGCTTTTATATTAGTCGGTAGGTACCACCACTACCAACAATAAGTTCTGCTTATAATACAATATGATGCGATAGACACAGCATGCAAAAACAAAATTATAACATCTATAAAATTACAATTATATATTCGTCGCTTCATTCGTCAGATATAATGTTTACTAAGTAGTCTCTTTATCCTACGGGCAACATCGCACGATTTCAGAGAGTAATTCGATAAGTTTTATTTTATTTTATTTTTTGACTACCTTCAATACGGTTCTTCCGTTCTGTCTGTGTGACATTGTTCATTCCTTTTTCGTGCGAGACAACGAGCGCACACGCTTATAAAAAATACCGAAACGTAGTGTACAGGAGAAATTGGAGAGATACAAGCACAAGATTAGAAAATTAGAAGAAAAAGAAACGGACAAGGAGAATTATCGGCGTCGAATAAACGGTCGTCTTCGTTTGATTCATCTGAAGATGAAAACATTGCAGGCTAGTTGAACATTATTAACTAAGTGTCACAAGTGTTTACATCAATTAACTTAGTGAAAATCGGGATTGACTGCGAGTCAATTGCGATAACATAATTAGCTGCGAGCCAATTATGAGTCATGTTGTCATGGCAACCAAGTAGAAAATATGTGTAATCATAAATAGGTATGCACATTAACTACGAATTACTTATTGTCCGCTAGACAATATTAACGCAAAATGCGTTACATACCTACCTCCTTATTCGTTCGCTATCACTTCGCTATATTATCGTAATAGTTTATAGATACGAACGACGTCAAGCCCTATGAACCACAAGATGGTCCAACAACCCTTTCATGTGAAGAAGGCCAGCTGGTGGTAAACCCTGCCCTGCAGGATATACCAGACTCGTAGAGGATCCGGCTACCCCGCCAGCTGAGACAACCCCAGAATTTTGGGTCCGGAGCTATTGTCTGCGTCTTTTTCCTTCTACGTCTTGTACACCAGACTTTTGGGTAGATTTCCATAAGAGCTATAGCCAGTTTGTGGATAACCCTATTGAAGAAAGGGTCAGCCCATGAGGATAAAGATAGACTCATGAAGGAGCATCTTATATACGCCGATTGCAAATTATTGCAACCCCCGAACTTGAACGCGGAGATCTCAGCCGCCGTATCAGACATAGTCAGAGGACGCGACAAAAACTAGCTGGTTTTTAACAACAGTTGGGTAACGGTTCCGCACCAATAAACAAAGCAATGGATACTTTGCTCGAATCAAATAATAAAGTTCCGGCTTTAAAATATTTAAGCGATGGTTGTCGTTTGTTATCTGACTTGCACCACTGCTTGACTAAAGACAGAATAAAATTAATTACCCTGAGTCTGGAGAAGAACTTTCTTCACGTTATTCAAGACTCAAAACGTGACGTTACCCTATATGGTAACTCACTGTCCGAAAATATTAAAAGCCAGTAGGGCCATTGAAAAACAAGGAACACAAGTAAGAAAAATGTCACTCTTCAACCGTCGGCCACTCATCCTGCCATCCAAGGAAACTGGTCAGGACCTCCTTGTTACCCGTCAAACAGGGGGAGGCGGGGAGGTCAAAAGAGACCACCAGTGACGCCACGTCGGTCATACCCACCGCAGCCTCAAGCGCAAGCGAAGAGCTACGCATCGAAGACCCGTGCCTCACAACAGAAATAACCATGTACATGGTACATGCAGGCAGAATACAATTCTTCCTCAGTTGTTGGTCTCATATAACCAATAACGCAGTTGTATTATCATGAATAGAACATGGTTTTACAATTCCCTTTTGTACTCCAGTGACTCACGTACCAGTTTGTAACTTTACCTCCGATGAGGCTCGAGATATGCATGTAACAATTAATAAAATATTAGAACTAGGGGCTTTAACACGCAGTATTTCAACTCATGACCAGTACATTTAAAAAATATTTATGGCACCTGAACCTAATGGAGGCAAGCGGTTTATTCTAAATTTAGAATCATTATACAAATTTATTACACATATACATTTTAAAAAGGAGGATTATAGAACGGCAGCGGAATGAATCCCTCAAGATAGATTCTTAGCAACTATTGACCTCAAAGAGGCCTTCTTATTAGTTCCTATATCCGGAGCTGATCGAAAATACTAACGATTTAATTTTCAGACCCCTCACTGGGGAACTGGTATGTACCAGTTCACTGACATGCCGTACGGCCTATCAATGGCACCAAGAGTGTTCACAAAAATCATGAAGGAGATGATCGATAGCCTACCTTAGAAAAAAGGGACACAAATCAGTAATATACTTAGACAATATATTATGTATAGGTAATAATTACGAGGAATGTGCTATTAATGAACGTGAAGCCCTAAAACTTCTAGAATTTTTAGGTTTCGTTTAATTATGATAAAAGTTCATTAAAACCAGCTAATATATGTAATTGTAATTACTGGGATTCGTGTATAATACACAGAATATGGCCTTATCGTTAACTAATAATAAACGTAATACCATTAAACAGTTAGTTAAAAAAATCTCGAGGTTGCCAAAATGTACAATTCGAGAGTCTGCGCAATTATTAAGTGTTCTGGTCGCAGCTTGTCCAGCAGTTCGATATGGGTTTCTGTATTCATAATTGTTAAAACGTCAGAAATTCCTGGCATTTTTAACACATAATAATAATTATGAACATAATATTAACATCCCCGAAACGGTTCTGGAAGACCTTCATTGGTGCCATAATGACTTTTTCACAGACGTGACCATGTCCTATTAGAAATGAAAGTTATAAAAAATACACACATCAACACGGTCTAGGGATATTTTAAAAAAAGCGAATTATTATCAATGTGTTAATTATATATATGACATGTATATATTTAAAAGATACGTTATTTAATATTATACCATTTTTTAATAATGGTTAAGGTACTTCGACTAAAATTTCAGGATTTTATGGAAAAAAAATGAAGCATAGACGGAAACCGTATATGAATTAACTTTTAATTTATGAGTAAAAACTGAAAAAAATAGAAAAATCATTTAATTTGTGTTTATAAACTTGAAGTTAGTAGTCTGAAAAAGCGCCCATGATGTTCATAACACATCGGCAACGATTCGGCATGCTCAGAACAAGGTTGTCAATGTCTTGCTGCGGAATATTGTCCCATGTCCTTCTGAGGTGCGCAAAAAGTTGATCTTCTATAGCCAGATTTTCAGGAACTTCCTTCAGAGCTCTTCTTTGCAGCATATCCCACGCATGCTCAATGGGATTTAGATCTGGTGATTGAGCAGGCCAGTCTAAGGCCCTAACATTGTGTGTATGTAACCAAGCTGCTACCGTTCTCGCCGTGTGTGCCCGGGCATTGTCGTGCATGAGCAGGAAATCTTGCCGCATTTGTGTTCTTTTTTTTTTTTTTTTATTATCTTTTTTTTAAGGGACTTTTGAACACAGTTCACGTCAGTCCCATCATAAACTAATCTTAAGTTAACTAACAAAATTAAATAAACTAAATAAAACAGTGCTTTAAATACTGACTAATGAATAAATCATTTTAGCCTCACGGGACAGAGGCCGAGCCAGAAAATAACAAAATATGCCCAAGTCTAACCTATTTATATTGAGTTCCTTGATAATTATATTTCTCTCAGATTCATTCCTGACGCACTCCACTAAGAGATGTTGCACATCTTCTCTTTTACCGCACACCTCGCAATTGGGAGAACTAACTTTTTTCATAAGGAACGCAAAAAAAAATGTGGAACGCTTCACGATTTTGCGTGTCATCCTTGCGCAGGGGCCATGCTAATCTTCTCTGTATCGTTCCAATTTTAGTATATGTACTGCCGAAGCAAGTACATTTGTGTTCTGTGGGGCAAGATTACGGGCCCCAGCATCTGTTGGACGTATCGTTCTGCCGTCATATTGCCCCGCACCCAAACGAGATCCGTCCGTCCTCCAAGACGAATTCCTGCCCAAACCATAATTGTTCCTCCTTGGTATGGGTGAACTTTCTGAGGGTTTTGAAGACGGCTCCATCGTCCAGGAACTCGCCAGACACGCGTCCTTCGTGAATCAGGATGGAAGCCGAACCTGAATTTATCCGTGAACAGCACATTGGACCATTGCTCACGGCCCCAGTCCACGTGGTTCCGAACCCATTCTAATCGTCGTCCACGGTTGCCTCTCCGTAAAGGTGGGACCCGGAGTGGTCTACGAGAGCGTAGATTGCTTTCATGCAGTCGCCTTCTTACAGTTTGGTCACTCACAAGCACTTGGTGTTCCACTCGCAGCCTTTGGACCAATTGAGTCGCCGTTGCATTTGGTTGAGCTCGCGCAGTAATTTGCAAAAATCGGTCTTGTCTGGGGGTAGTGATGTGACTTGGCCCCCGGTGCCTCTCCGCTACTTCACCTGTGGCACGATAGCGTGTCCACAATCTTGAAATTACATTTTGGTGGGTCCCTATGGCCTCAGCAACATTACGCTGAACAGACCCAGCTTCCAGCATTCCCACAGCTCGTAACATCTCCGCCCTCGTCAAATGTTGGCGTTGCATGGCTACAATACCTCAATTTTAACTATATCTTTCGTTTAAAAATGAAAAAAAACTGTTTCTAAACGTTATTCGAATTGTTTTCTAAATTTCGCACAAATGAAAATTCCCTCTCCTACACATCAAGACATTTTTATGCCACCGAAACAAAAGAATTTTCAAAAATTTGAATTTGGAATTAGTCTGAGATAAATTACAAACAAATCGGTGTATAAAAGATTCCAATGCGGCCAGTACTTTTCGAGTTATTTAATTGAGTATGAAATATCCCTAGACCGTGTTGATGTGTTTAAATATATTCAGACCCTTTTAGAACGGATTGGGGTGCTGTCTGTAGTGGCGCAAAAGCCCATGGCAAATGGAAAGCCATAGAGATGAATCACCATATAAATTACCTAGAACTTCTGGCCGTATTTATAGGATTAAAAAGTTTTGCCAGTAATGACTATAATTCTGCAATATTGTTGAGGGTAGACAATACTACAGCAATAAGTTACATAAATCGCCTAGGCGGCATTCAGTTCCTGCATCTATACGATCTGTAATGGCAATGGTGCGAGAAATGTAATATTTGGTTGTTCGCATCTTACGTTAACATGAAAGCTGAGGCATGTGTCCAATTGGTACCCTAACTTAGAATTAAGAAACACCAAAAAATTAGTTATTTTATAAGCACTATGCACAGCCTATATATATAGGGTACAAACATTCTCTTTAATTAAATAACATAATATATCAATCTTCAAGCGGAGTTAAGATAGCCATTACAGATATTATTAAGACTTCCGTGTTAGATTCCGTGAACTACTCAATAAAAGGACATTATAAGTTTCCAAAATGTATTGTGCTCCGCACAGGCAAAACGATCAGACCATGAGTGACATCTGTCTATAAAAAAAAAAATTCTATACAACGTAGAGTTTATAATGGAACACATAGAAACTCCTTCAGGGTATATTTCTAACACTGGCCCTTGATCCAATATAAACTCATGTAAATCACATTACACACAATAAAATATCTAAGTGTAGACACATCCATCATCATCATCATCATCACATCCGCTGTCTAAAAATATAATATAACATAACAACAGCAAAACATAGCAAAAATATAAATTTATTAAAGCATCCGTCACATATAAACAGTAAATATTCAAAAACTATGTGATACGGATCTAAAACAAATTATACTTCTGCAAGCATACCTTATCTACTGCTTAGAACCATCGCATATCATTTATTTAAAATAAATGATATACAAACTTATCATGTTTTTCCTTTACCAACGGTTTCGTTAAAACGTCGGCCACCATTTCATCAGTAGATAGGAATTTTATAACAACTGTACCTTCCTCAACAATTTCCCTGATGAAATGATGTCTTACGTCAATGTGTTTCGTTCTGGCGTGGTACATAGAATTAGAGCACAACTTCAGTGCAGACTGATTGTCATTAAACAACGTAATCCTATACTGCACCTCGTAAATTTCGAACAGAAACTTGCGTAGAAAAAGTGCTTCTTTACAAGCATCTGACAGACTCATATATTTGGCCTCTGTGCTTGAAAGAGCCACTGTTTTTTGTTTTCTACTCTCCCAAGAGATGGTAGAATTTCCAATTTTGAACACATAACCGGTATAAGATCGGCGATCGACCTCATTTGATGCAAAATCAGCGTCAGCATATGCGACGATATCCAACCCTGACTTCTGAAAAGTTAAATAATGATCAGGCGTACCTTTTAGATAGCGAAGAACGCGTTTTGCTGCCTTCCAGTGAGTCTCGTTGTAAGCGTCGTTGAACTGGCTGAGCGAACTGATAGCATGTGCAATATCCGGCCGCGTACACACCGCTATGTACATCAGACATCCTATCAGGCCTCTGTAGTCGTGCGTACAATCCTTCTTTGTAGATTTCACGAGCTTTAGACCTGTCTCCATAGGTGTTCGTGCAGGTTTGCAATCTGACATCTGAAATCGTTCTAGCACCTTCTTAATATAGCTTGACTGGTCTAGAGTTATTTCCTTGTTCTGTCTGCAAAGCCTCATTCCAAGAATGTGGTGTGCTGGCCCTAAATCTTTGATTTCGAAGGCCTTCTTTAATTCTTCTTTGATTCCTGCCACATCTCGGGAACCAGCTGAAGAAAATAGCATTATGTCATCAACATAGAGCGCAATTATAATCATAGAGTTCCCGCTCGACTTGACATAAACACAAGGCTCGGAAGATAAACGTTTGAATTTCATTTTGCTCGTCAAAACGCCATTTATTTTCTCATACCAAGACTTCGAAGCTTGCTTCAGTCCGTATATGGCCTTATTCAACTTGTAAACTTTATCTTCTTGGTCTTTAATCTTGTAGCCCTCTGGCTGCTCCATAAAAACGGTTTCCTTTAAATCTCCATTCAAAAAAGCTGTTTTTACATCCAGATGCTCGATATTCATGTTATGTTTCGTTGCTAAAGCTAGTAACGTACGTATAGTAGAATATCGTACTACAGGAGAAAACGTTTCTTCGTAATCAATACCGTATTTCTGTATTACCTTTTGCAACGAGGCGCGCTTTGTACCTCAATATTTCCCCGTCGAGGCCAAGCTTTCTTTTAAAGATCCACTTGCATTTGACAGGCCTTTGCTTCGTATCGCGGTCAGTCAGAGTCCAACACTGATTATCGATGAAGGATTTATACTCTTCCGCCATCGCGGCTTTCCACTTACTTGCTTCTTGGCCATTCAGTGCCTCGCGTACTGTCTGAGGGTCTTCCGTGTCACTGCATACAGTGCGTGCTACACTAGCTGACTCAAACTCACTACTTTCGTCCGTAGAGTTCTCGTAGTCTTCCAGTGTGGAATCTCCTGGGACATACGTCTCATCCGCAGAGTCATTAGGAGTCTCACTACTGCTCTCAGAATCATCTATCGTAATGGCACTGTTATCTTGACAGTTTTCGTTAGATATTTCTGCGTGCTCTTGGGGTAAATCTGGTGAGGCGGGTTGCACGGGAACATTATCGGCGACAGTTACATTGTTCGGAAACAAACCAATCGTGTAACGTGAACTGTCATCCTCATCCGATGAAGTGTCATTCCAAAAAGCATGTTCTAGAAAAGTGACATTTCTTGCTTTTATGACATTCTTCGGGCTCGCCGGATCTATCAATCTGTAACCCTTTGACTCGTCACAGTATCCGACAAAAATATATTTCTTACTTTTGGGATCTAATTTGTCCCGTTTGTGCTGTAGGGCATAAGCTTGACAACCAAAAATGCGTAGGTAACTCAGATTCTCCTTTTTACCTGTCCATTTTTCTTCCGGTGTACTGCCCATCACAGCCTTAGTTGGAGAGCGATTCTTCAGGTAGACGGCGGTGTTGACTGCTTCTGCCCAGAATTCCTTTTTCAAGCCTGCTTCCTGGAGCATGCACCTGGCTTTCTCCGTAACGGTTCTGATCGCGCGTTCCGCGACTCCGTTCTGAGCAGATGACCTTGGAACCGTGGTCTGGTGTCGAATCCCATGCTTCTTCAGGAACTTTTGTAAATTAGAATTGACATATTCACCACCATTGTTAGTACGAAGAACTTTAATTTTCTTATTGGTTTGGTTTTCTACGAGAGCTTTAAATTCTTTAAACATCTCGAAAACCTCATCCTTCCTCCTAAGAAAACAAACGAATGTTTTTCGTGACAGGTCGTCAATGAACAACAGAAAATATCTTTTCCCACCTAGGGACGGGCACGGCAGTGGTCCCATGACGTCACTGTGAATTATTCCAAGAATTTCCTTGGCTCTGGTCTCCGATTTCTTCGGAAATGGCAACTTAGTCTGTTTACCTAAGATGCAGGAAACACACGTCCGAAAGTTATTGTTGTCATAAGAAATACCCTTGACCATACCTCTTCGCAGTAACTCCATGCTTCGGGTGTTCAGATGCGCTAGACGATGGTGCCAAATTTGTTGCGTTGACTGGCTTCCAGTAGCAGGAGACTGCGACGCTTGCTTCACGCTCACGGCAACAGGACGACTATCAACCTTCAATTGACGTGTCGGCACCGCTTTGCTGTCACCTGTACCTACAGACAAAGACGAACACATGGCCTGCGAGGATGGCTCGCTACACAAAACAGAAACAGTTTCAAAGGCATCAAGTTCATAAATACCATCTCTCAGGGTAGCTGTAGCCAAAACCTCCCCATTGTCATAGACTGTACACACGCCAGAACGAAACACAATTTGGAAACCTTTCTTATCCATCGCACTAACAGATAACAAATTAGCAGACAATTTTGGGACTAAGTACACATTACTTATCGATCTCACACTATTGTCCTTTAGCACAGTTTGCACAGTTCCTTTTCCAGCTGTCGGCAATGCTTCACCATTGGCAATTAAGACCTTCTTCGGCTTTTCAGTAGTAAAATCTGATAAAAACCTGCGATCATTGCAAAAATGCTGCGCCGCACCACTGTCGACGTACCAAACGTCTCTCTTGACTTCTGCGGCCAACGCTGTGAGATGCGCCTGGCTTTTCCTGCCACTCTTCTTGCCGTCAGAGTTGTCAGGACAATCCTTCTTGAAATGCCCACTCTTTTTGCATCTGAAGCACTTAATTGGCTTGGGTGCTTTCCGAGCTGCTAAAGCCGTAACATTTGCGCTTTTTTCATCGCGTCTCGCATTTTCTAGAAGCAATTTTGCTTTGACATTTTCGCTTGACAGTGACGTGTTCGAATGTTCTAGAGCCATAATCAACGGGTCGTAATCGCTTGTCAAACCGCTGAGTAAAATCACGGCTACGAAGTCATCTTCTAAAGCCGCTCCGATGTCGCTCAGTTGTTGCGATGTATCTATCACCTTGTTCACATATGCCTCCATACTCGCACATACGCTTAATTTAATGGCGAACAATGTGCGAAGCAATCCGAGTCGTCGTGACAAGCCTCGGTCCTCGTATGCCTTTTGAAGGTTGCTCCACGCTTCGCGAGCCGACTTGGCATTTCTAATTTGTGGAAATACACAAGGCTTCACGCTCAAGGCGATTTTCGCGAGCGCCTTTTCCTGCTTCTTCGCGTCTTCGTTTTTATTTTCAGGTGTGCCCACACAATCCCAAAGATCGTCATGGATGAGCACCATCCGCATCATAAATTTCCAGGTTGGATAATCTTGAGTCCCGGATAATTTTTCCATCGAAACATTTTGATTGATGGTTGCCATTGTTCTTTGTTTTTCTTGCGAATAAATTTTGTCAAAGTCAAAAGTCAAAGCACTTTATTTCAAGTAGGCCAGTTACAGGCACTTTTGAATTGTCAAAAGACAAAATAAAATATTACAAAATTATGGTGCTACAGTCCCAGTCACAAGACATAATAACTGTGAAAGTACCGTAGATGCCCATTCCAAGGCGTAGATCTCTATGGAGAAGAACGGGCAAGAAACTCCATGGACACTCTTTTTCAATTAGGTAATTATTACAAATCATTTGTTACATCATTCATGTTGAGATTACACATTATGTGAGAACGATGTAGCAAGTTAAAAGTGTCCATAGTAAATATAAAAAGACAATTCAGAAATAAAATTAGAATCAATTAAAATAAACCATGGCAGCTAAGAGATGACCAGTCCCAACCGACAGCGCCCGTTCACGAACATGACACATGTATCAGCACCATTCAGCTCAACCATTTTGAAGGGAGCTAAATGATCCGACACACGCGCCACCATCGGCGAGACATTTGAGTGGGCATGACATACTCTCAACCACCGGAGTCATTCAAGTCAATAGAAGACGTAGGTATCTAGACAATGATAGCTCTGAAGTACATGGTACTCACACAATGCTGGCTATGCTGCTATATAATACTAGAAAGATTAACTCTATATAATGCAAAGATAGTAGCAATCCTCATCAGCTCTGACAATAACAGTAAACGATACCTACGACAGTCTTACCAAAAAATAAAATTTAAAAAATACACATAAAAACGAAATTAAAAAATAATAATATTTAACCTGACAGCAAGCTAATTTTGGTAAAAGAACACGAACATTGTCTTGAGTTCAACACAGCGACCAACTATGCTTATCATCTAAATAATCATTAATAGAATAGTATGCCTTAGAACAGAGATTAGCTTTTACCTTTGCTTTAAATGCGTTAAATGGCAAATCTAGAAAAGAAGACGGTAACTTGTTGTAAAAAGTTATACCAACCCCAACGAATGAACTATGCACCTTATGAAGTCGATGAAAGGGAGCTCGTAATTTGTCCTTATTTCTGGTGTTAAAGTTGTGAATATCACTATTGTTACTGTACAAATGAATGTTCTGCCTAATATATAAAATGTTGGCGAATATGTACTGTGAAGCCGCTGTGAGAATACCAATCTCTTTAAAAAAATCTCTTAGAGAAACACGCGCACCTAATTGGTAAATGGCACGAACAGCTCGTTTTTGAAGCACAAATATATTTTGAATATCAGCGGCTCTGCCCCACAGTAGAATACCGTAGGACATGATACTGTGAAAATAACTAAAGTAGACCAACCTCGCCGTATCAACGTCAGCGTATTGTCTAACCTTTCTGACGGCGTAGGCGGCCGAGCTAAGCCTACCCGCTAGGCTTGATATATGTGGCCCCCATTGAATTTTTGAGTCTACTGTTATACCCAGAAACACAGCTGAATCAACAGTTTCGAGCTTCTCATTGCCGAGCACAATGTTGGGACCCAGATTTCTAACATTGGGCAAAGCGAACTTTATGCATTTAGTCTTCTTGGCATTAAGAACAAGATTATTTGTTGTGAACCAATCTGTGACCATTGATAGTGCGTTATTCACGTCATCAAAAACTTGTCTATTCCTATCTACTTTAAAGATCAGAGAAGTATCATCCGCAAACAGTACAACGTCGCAAATATCCTTTAAATAGAATGGCAGATCGTTAATATAAACCAGGAATAAAAACGGACCCAGTATTGAGCCTTGAGGTACACCCAGCTCAACAGGTAACCTGGAAGATTTAGCGCCATTAACGTCTACGCATTGGTATCTATTAAGTAAATATGACTCAATTACATTTAGGGCTTCGTTTTGAACACCGTAATGGCGTAGTTTACGCAAAAGCGTATCATGGTGAACGCAATCGAAGGCTTTAGAAAGATCGCAGAAAACACCAATTGCATTTCGCGACTTCTCCCATGCGTCAAATATGTGTTTCAACAAAGCAACACCCGCATCTGTAGTCGAGCGACCCTTCGTAAACCCATATTGGTCATTGTGAAGGAGGCTATGTAAGTTAAAATGTCTGAGTAACTGCTTAAGAATTAACTTTTCAAATATTTTGCTGAATGCAGGCAAAATAGAGATTGGTCTGAAATTACCAATATCATTTTTGCTACCGGATTTAAATAGAGGGATGACTTTACTGCTCTTCATGAGATCAGGAAAAGTACCCAAATCAATGCATTTGTTAAACGTAACAGCAAGATAGGGGGCCACAATGTCTATTATATTGCCCAAAAGTTTGGTAGATATGCCCCAGTAATCACCCGTGTTTTTAGATTTAAGAGAATTAAAAACATTAACTACATCACGAGGCGCTACATGCTCGAATCTCAATACATAACTACATTTAGGGACGCTACTATGCAATAGGTTTTCAGCCTTAGACGGCGACGAACTTAAGGAGCAAGTCGTCGTTGCAGGTATGCTCGTAAAAAACTCATTAAACGCCTCAGCTACGTCAGCTGGTTTATTAACTAATTTGTTATCAACCATGATCTCGAGTTGATTTTCTTTTTTAACCGATTTACCCGTTTCGTTGTTTATGATTTTCCAAGTGGCTTTTACTTTGTTATTAGAATTTTTAATAGTCTCACTTAGAAATTTTGATTTTGCAACACGACAAATCTTTTTAAATAATTTTGAATAATTTTTAACATATTCTAAAAAATTGTTATCAAACTTGTACTGTCTCAGACCATACAACTCATACAATCTCGCTCGGCTTTTATAAATGCCTGGTGTAGCCCATTGGTTGAAACCAGCGGAAGTCCCAGTAATGTTGATAGTTTTAGTTTTAAAAACGGATTTGTACTCATTTTGCACAACATCAAAAAGGGCCAATTTGAAAATAATTTTACGAAATCACACGCACATACTTGGAAAATAATAATTAGAGTAGTGAATTTAAACCACGCTCTGCTACCATGTTAGATTCCATGAACTACTCAATAAAAGGACATTATAAGTTTCCAAAATGTATTGTGCTCCGCACAGGCAAAACGATCAGACCATGAGTGACATCTGTCTATAAAAAAAATTATTCTATACAACGTAGAGTTTATAATGGAACACATAGAAACTCCTTCAGGGTATATTTCTAACATTCCACTTCCGGACGAGATCAGCCGGTATTGTTTCTACAATTCTTTCGAGACAATATTAATATATGTTCTGATTCAGTCCTCAAAGATTATATTCTTTTAACGAAAAATATGAGGACAACGAATGTAGGAAATCTTTTATTAACTTATAAAAAACCACACAAAGCCGCCACGGCTCAATCCATGAGTCGATGGATTAAACACGTGCTGTCAGAAAGCGGTGTGGATGTAAGTAAATTTAGTGCACACAGCACGCGACATGCTGTCACATCGGCCGCTCGCGTCTCCGGACTCAGTATCGATACGATTAGAAAGAAAGCGGGTGAGCAGCACGTCTTTAGCATTTGCCAGTAGAGAAGTTGTACCGGTTCTGGCTCACGGTATTCTCCGGCTCAATCTCAAAAATTTGTGGCGCTCATACTAAAAAAAAAAAAAGGTTTGGTATGTTTTCCTAGGTTTTGCTATGCTCTGATCACGTTTCTGTGATCCATTTTTGTCTACGATGTGTGGTTCCAGAGATACAGAATCACTATCCACTGACATAATCAGGTCTCGATACATTTCTTTGTTTGTCATGTCTCTATTGTTGTTCGAGAAGGGTGAGCAGTTCATTGTTAAACGCTCCGAAAAGGTTTCATTGTTTGTCAATTCTTATCTATCGTTAATTGTTCGTTGTCCGTCGAGCTCCTTATCTATGGATAGTATAGATATTTAAATGATTGAAAATAAACCCGAATTAAAGGTGTCAAATATACCTAATATGTCTAACTGAATTACTAACCGAATACATATTGTAAAACAGTGACTTGAAAATAAAAATTGATCGATGAAGCCCTGCTTATTTTTCTGTAGGGTCTAAAGTAACCTAACATGAAGAAGATGACGGAGCTGAGTTCGCTCGCTTTGCTCGTTCACTTCAGCCCCCCGTGATCTCCTCGCCCCGCACTCCCTAATCATTACAGATAAGAAATGTTCACGGCTCTCTTGCTAGCAATAAAACCACTTTCGTTAGATAACTTTTTTATTCCAATTGTTATTTCAATCTATAAAATATGAACGGAACATCGCATCCACTAAAACATCGTTGTATAGTGTGTTCCGTGTAAATACTTTTACAAAACTGTGCATTGAACACCCCCGAAACTTATATAGCAAATACATTAAGCAATATTCACCACAAACTGAAGTCCAATCATTCTGAATCCTATCAAAAAGATGGTACTGGAATAGTACCATCTTTTACAATTCCTTTTTAAAAACTCAAGATGATATCGTGTTGGTGCTCGTCCGTATGAATCAAAATATTGACCTATGCCATTTGAATCAATGTGTAAAGCTACCCAATGTGAACCAGGTTTTTCATCTGTGTCCAAATTGCATATTATGTACGTTGGTACATGGGCATACATGGGGAGTCTATTACCTGCATAAACATTACTTTCTAGACTGGGATGTATATTTTTCAGATGTTGTTGTATCTCTAGTGTATTCATGATATTACTGATATTAGTAGATTATTACAGTACCAATCTATTCAACGGTTTATGTAGGAATAGTCAATTATAGTGATTTGTAAATATTAAATAACATTCCTTTGTGATGATTGGAGCAGTTGTGCCAGGGACGTTAGATAATTTTGTTGACTCATTCGTTTGTTCAGGAATTCGTTTTTGATTAGAAAACACTTAGTGGTTAACTGGAGACAAACGCAAAGTATGTGAGATAATTTTTTTCATTCATAAGTGCGCTATTGTACTCAGGAATTCGTTTGTGATTAGAAATCACAAGGATGTGAGATAAATTGTTGACTCATAATGTATTTAGGAATTCGTTTAAGATTAGAAATCACTTAGTGGTGCTATATAAGACCGAGAAGCTGCGGTCATGCAGTTAGTTCATGGTCGTCTGTGGGCAGTGGTTAGTAGCTACCAATACTACGTTTGTGTGTTACTTCAATGGCAATGGAGGTAAGTGTTTATTCTATTACCAAACTTCGATACTTTTCTTTCTCTCTTTTATTTAAGTGTAAACAAATTGATATTAACATGATAACTGTGTTGTTGCAGAAATCATTCAGTTCGTAGACAATGATGAACATACGTATAAACCATATTACTACCCGAATCTATCACCTGAACACGAAGAAGATGGTCATGACACATGCGGTACCAGAAATATGAAATTGCAGGCGATTGATCAATTTTTCGAAGTGGAGCCAAAATTAAAGAAAAGGGAACTGATATCTTCAAGCGTGGCACGAGCCGCTAGAGATGGTGTATCATACATTTCTACTAATTCTGACGATGGAGACCAAGCGACGCATCTCATAAAAATTGAAGTCTATGATATGAAGAAGCTAAGCAAGATTCCAAATACCGATCATTGGAAACATGCCACCACAAGGATTAAATATTATGTAAAGAATAGTAACGATAGCATCTACGATAACACAAACAGCCTCGTATACAAAATAACGAAAACAATTGCAGAAAGCGGCAATGTCAAAAAAACCTTTTTTAACAAAGACAGTCAATAGCTGATCATTAGTAAATTGTCAATTCATTGATCTATCTATATGTTATGAAAATAAAATAATGTTTTTAATTATGTCTGTAGTTTCATTTGTGTGGTAAATAAAAATCAGTTTCTTATCAATGTGTAATTTATTATCTTCAATGATTACAATATTACTTACATCTATAACCTTAACTACTGTAGTCTACTGTAACATTTCTGTTTTTATCTATTTCAATAATGTTATCAAACTCAGCATAAACTATACAATTAATTGTTTGAATAAGTGATGATTCAAAACGTACTTCTAATCTAACACTACCATGTTTTATGAGATTCCAATGAGCTGTTGAGTTAGCTGACAAATCAGAAGTTAAATCAAATGCTAATAGGCAGTAACCTTTGGCATATTGTTCACGAGAGATTGCATTACCTTCATCAAGAAAGTGTATACCAGTCCCCGAGAACAGAGTATGATATGCTGATGTAAATATATTATTATTGAAAGACGGTTGCAAAGCTTTTGAAGGTATTTGTTGACCATCAATATATAAGCTAAAAGAATTAATACCATAGTTTTCAAAATTGAATGGATTTTTAGTAAGGCAGCCATTAAATGCGGCATTACTCACAAACCCAATTATACATATTTTGGGTAGCTGACCTAAGAATATATTATCAAGAGTTTTGCCTTGTACACCAGATGGAATGGTTAAAACTTTGACTTCAGCTCGAGTAATAGGATATTTAGCAGTAGTAGAAGCTAAAACTTTCTGATGTGCAAGTAATACGCTTGGATTAATTCGTGCTCTTCGAACTATAAGAGTTGCATCTGTAATGCAAACTTTAAACTTTACATCTGTTGTCCCAGCAATTAAATTAAAACTCTCTCTTGAACGAACTAACTTTACACTCATTTCAACACCATTAATCAAAAATTTTTCTTGATTGAAAATGTCACCATGACGATGTCCAATCATTTCTATTTCCTTACTTTCAGTAACTTATTCCTGCCTTTTAACAAATCCTATGTTTTTTTCGTCTGTAGAGTTCATTTTTCCTGCTGTGTCCTCATACCAAAGACTACAAGTAAGATGAGATTGTTTAGTTAGTGGCTGGAATATGTGTTTTGTAGTACACTATTGATGGTTTATTTTCAACAGGCATTAACATGTTTTTTGTAATGTATATAACATTTTCATGATCTTGAACAGTAAACATGGTACATGGATATTGAAATTCGGCAACTCCAACCGACCATTCGACTTTTAATTTAATAGCTTATGGTAATTTTGTTGAAAATTTTGTAGTCATGTTATCAGGAAAGTATTCCATTGAACTATTGCTGAGCAAAGTTAAATAAAAACTTTCTTTATTCATATTTTTTTTAAACTGGAAGCTAAAATCCAACTGTTAAATTTATCTGGATAACCTTGCCACTTCGCTAATACTTCTTTTCTGTTGCCCGAAAAATTGTGAGGTGGATTTATAAGTGACCTTCTGTAATTCTCTTTCATAAAAAGTACCAACTATTGATTCATTTTGTAAATCTGTTATTGTGTATACAACCAATGGAGATCTATCAATTATTGAAGATATAATAAATATTTCATCACTCCAATTTGATTCATATCCTTTTTGGAAAACATGTTTATATTTAGTTATTCGAACATAATCACCCACATTGAAATTTGGTTTTGGATTTTCCAAAGAAAGTTTGTTTGATCCTCTATCATAAAGATTAGTCCAAACTGTCATAATATTACTGGAATTTACATCACATGGGCACATCTTAATTTTAGAGTGAATGCTGTGGATATAAGAGTATATTAAATCTTGTAAAACATCTATGTATCTATAAGTATTATTATGAGTAAAATAGCGCCACATTTTCATTTTTAGAGTTCTTTGAAATCTTTCAACAATACTAGCCTTAATATCAGGATTGTTAGTCGTATAATAATTAATCCCTTTGGATTTGAAGTATTTTTGTACATCTTTTGAAACAAATTCTGTACCTTTATCAGATTGTATGTGAGTAGGTGTTGAATTACTTTCAGTAAATATGCTTTCAAAACATTCTCTAGTTGTTTCTGAGTTTTCTTTTTCATTGACTTTGCAAAAGCATATTTACTAAATACATCAATAACGCAAAGTATGTAGTTGAAACCATCATTATAATGAGAATAAGTTCCCATATCATTTAAATCAGCTTGCCACAATTCATTAAAATTTGATAGAATGTACCTTTTGCGTGGGAATTTTTTCCGAATGGGTTTATGTAATGTGTATGTTTCTTGTGATTGTAACCATTTCTTTACTTGCTTTTTATCCATGTTACCATTCATGGCTTTTGTTAATTTATCAATACTACTAAAACCAGCAGGATTAGATGGATCATAATAAATTCTATTAATTTCTTCTAGTATGGGTTCCATTTCTCCCAATCAATCTTTTTGCGTATTTTACTTATAGGTCTTTTATCTATAATGCTCGGTGTAGAAAACTCTTGATCTTCAATCTCAGAAGTTTTATTCAGATCTTTTGTTTGAAGCTGGTTAATAAACTCAGATCTCTTTGGGTTTCCAATATAAGTAAGTGGTACTTTAATATCTTTTAATGCTTTAGCAAATCTATCCCACCCTATTGGATCACTTCTTTTTAAGGGTCTTAGTGAATCATTTATTAAATCAACGATATTACTGCCAGGAATTTTTTCATTATCTATTATTACTGTACCTTCATCATCCCAATGTATTTTACTTTTACTTGTTCCAACTAAGTTTAACAATAACTCGCCCTTTTTATTATACGTTTTTGGTATTAAAGTGAGTATTTGAGCTGATGTGTAAAGTGGTTTTGAGTTATTTTCTTTACGCTTAATGGTTTCATTCTCCCCCACCAAAGATTCAGCATCAACTAGACTTTTTAGATCTCTATCTTTATTTTTATAACCAATCTTAGCCTCTTTTGTATCATCATTAGATGTATCAGTATAAATTGGTAGTCTGAGTGGTTGACGATCCTCTTCAGTAAAGTGAAGGTATCTTTGAAGCATTTGTAAATATAACATCCACTTTTGACGGTCTTCTGTCTCACTATTCATAATATTTTGCATTTCAATATCTAATCGCGACAAATTACTATTTACCTTATTTTCTTGTTTTAATTTTTCAATCAATCCAGGTTCAATAAGTACGATTTTCTTTGCATTTTCCATATTAACTGGCTAGCCCACTTACTAATCCACTCAATATGGCACCTCATATTATTGGTAAGAAAGCTCCTCCTTTTTGAATAATTATATTTTTCCCTAGTTTATGTTTACATTTATGTACCAGTTTACGGAGTATATTTTTGTGTTTATTCAATTTTTGTTTGTCTTCATCTTTAAGAGGTACCTTTCCTTGTAAAACGTTATGAATACATTCACAAATACAATTTATTTCTTGTTCATCACATGTTTTGAGTAGTGCTATTTGATTTTTTGGTTTAAGTGTATGCAAAGCGCTTAGCAAATGTTTATGCGTCGTGAGTCGACGATGCATCATTTAGAAATGATTTGAATTGTTTGATTCTTGGTGTATTTAAACTCTTTTGTGGGGACGTAGACTGTACAATAACCATTAAATAGGAATACATTTGTCTTTATACGACAAAAATCATTGGTATTCTGTTTTAAATCTACCATTAAATATCCATGTGCTTCTAAAGTTGCATCCTTGTAAGCCTCTTCAATAAATTTTGGGTTATCCGGTGACACTTGTCGTGCTAAATATCTTATTTGTGTTTTATCTCGAGGGTTTTTAAAATATATTATGTAACTTGAATTTAACGAAATGTCTCTTTGATCTTTACCTTGATGAAATAAATTTTGTGTTAAATACACTAAGATTTCTGTGGTGACTACCTTTTGTAAATATATCTACAATTCTTCCATCAGGCTACCTCATTAGGTCATCAATTATAACAAGATGTGGGTTTTCACCATCAAACATGCTAAGATTTGGAATTCCTTGATGATAGTTAACATTTGGTAAATTATATAAAGGTTGCATTTCATCAAAGCACCATGTGATCTGATTAAAATCACTATTACATATTTCCTCAAAAGAGTAACCATGGAGTTTCTTGCCGGTTCTTCTCCATAGAAAACGACTAACCCGAACCGTGCACCTTTTGTCGACGTTTTATAAGTGCCCATGTAGGCCTATGTAAAATAAAAATATTTGATTTTGATTTTTGATTTTGATTTTTAACTGATTTTATGAAATTTGTTACAAAATTTGACTTCCCACATCCACTTGGTCCTGCAACAACTGCAGTAAACGGATGAATAAAATGAAACATTGCACACGTCTAGAGTTCAAGGGGGGTGAAATAAACATAAAAGTGTTGTTGTAAAATTTAAATATATTGTAAAAATAATATAAAATATGTAATAGATGAAAAACTTTAACATTGCATTGTAGCACATTAGAAAAAAGCTTAAAACTTTATTTAAAACCAAAAAGTATACAAATTAAAACCATAAACTAAAAATAGGTAAATAACTCTCACAAAGTACTTATGAGAATTTTTACAATCACCTAAAATATATTAGAACAATACCTAATTATAAAACATTAACCTAATTATTAAACATTATTTACAATCACACAATAGGAAGAAGAAGAAGACACAATAAGTACTTAATAAGTAAACACAACATTTCAAACTACATTAAATTAGTAATATCATAATTTTACAATCAATACAATTTTTGTATACACAGATAAAAGTAAGAACACTAATTTACATTAACAACATTATTTAAAAGTGAAAGTCGCTGTATCAACACTTAGCGTAATTTATAATGACCCCAAGCTAATGTATCAATATTATTATCTAAAATATATCTTTTTGTGTCATTATATGATAAACAAGTCGTTTTTGTGTAAAAACTGTATGTTTAATTGATTTAAATCGAAGCATACTACAATACTGCACTTTTTTATTAAATAGAGAAGACTTATAACTATTCATTGTCATCTTTTTAGTGACATATTTATTTACCGCTTTTGCCTTGGCTATAATCTTATTATCTACATCAAAAGCGTACATTTTAGAACGTAAACCTACAAATTCATTTACAGTTTTACCATTATTTTCATCTTTGAAAAAACCTAATTTATTTTTATTTAATTTTGGATATTCAAAAATATTATTTGCATCATAATCTGAGGTATGAAAGAAAGAAAGAAAGAAAGAAAGAAAGAAAGAAAACATTTATTACCAAACACTATATGTGTACGATCTTAATACTAAATAGTGTCAAACACAGATGTGGCAATATGAGCACATTCAGTGTGGTAAAAGGAGCGGGCTCAGCAAATGCTGATCAGTGTGCAGCATAGCCACAACGCTGGTCAACGCTGATTTACAGCCCACCCCCTTTCTCTTATCACTTAACACAAAAATATAAACATTAAAATATAACTAATCTTAATACTAATTATACATATGGATGCCCCAAAAATTAAATACAAACAAAATACTCGTAATAACTATAGATATTTTGATTAAATAACAATTAAAAACCAACCAAATGCATTCAATCATAATGCCTAGTTTGTATACATAGAGGTAGTGGCAGTACAACATTACTCATTACATTTCTGTTTGAGAAACAATAACCTTTTAACTCTTGCCTTGAATACGGGCTGAGACATGTTCTGTCTGAGAGGCGGAGGCAGATCGTTCCAAATTTTAGCTGCACTGTACTTGAAACTACCTCTATAAGAGGACGTTTTGTGCTGACAGACAACTAACCTGTTTAACAAATGACTACGAGTGGGTCGGTTTCGCTGATCAAATGTTATTTTGTCAGAAAGGTATCCTGGCCTTCTCGTTTTTATTACTTTTTGCACTAGACACGCCAAGTGCAATTCCCTTCGTCCAACCATTTTTAATATTTGCTTATCATTCAGGTACGGTGTGATATGCGCCCGTTTGGGTATATTAAAACAGAACCGCGCACACGCGTTTTGAACTCGCTGAATGGCGTCGGACGTCTTAGCAAATAATCTCGGACCATACACCGTATCACAGTAATTAAACTGCGACAACACTAAAGAGTCAACGAGAGTAATCCTGACCTTTTCAGAGAGACACTCTCTTAGGCCATAGAGTACTTTAAGCCTGTAAAAGGCATTTCTGATCTTTGTGTTTATATGGTCAATGTAACGTAGATCGCTGTCCAAAAGAAGACCAAGATTCCTCACCTTTGCAACTCTTTCAATCATCGCTCCATCGATAAGCATCTCCGGCCCATGGCCAATCACCAGTTCGCGCTGGTGTTTACTTCCCAGTACAATATATTTCGATTTATTAGGATTAAGGACCAAATTGTTATAATGCGCCCATTCAGAAACCGCAGCCAAATCCTGATTTATTAACTCCGCGGCTTTTTTAATGTCATTCGGGTAAAAGGAGTAATAGATTTGAGTATCATCAGCGTACAGATGCACTTTACAGAATTTTATTTGTTTGCAAAGATCAGCGGTATACAGAATAAACAGTAACGGACTCAAAACTGAACCCTGGGGCGTTCCCCGTTTAACATCTCCCACTACGGAGGAGGTTTCCCCGCCGTCAACGTTTTGAGTAACCACGTACTGCTTTCGATGCATCAAAAAAGACGCAAACCACTCTCGTGCTGACGGTGAGATTCCGTAGTAAGCCATCTTTGCCAACAGCAATTCAACATTTATACAGTCGAATGCTCTGGAAAAATCCAACAAAACGAGAATGGTACTTTTGCCAGCATCGGACTCTGAGAGTATACAGTCTGTCAGATGGGCCAGTGCCGTGTCAGTACCATGACCGCTACGAAAGCCCGACTGGACACTAGGTAATATATCATTACTTTCCAAGTAAGACGTTAACTGTGCGCATACTGCTCTTTCCACTAATTTTGATGCAACCGGAAGAATGCTGATCGGGCGGAGATCTTTGTAGTTTTCAATCGTGCTACTCTTTGGTAAGGGCTTTACTTTTGCGATTTTCCAAGCTTCGGGGAAAACACTAGATGTTAGCGATTCATTAATAATGTTGCATATCATAGGTAAAGTATGTGGTAACGTCATACGTAGCATCTGTATCGTTATAGTGTCATGACCCGCAGCATTAGTACTTATGTCTCGAAGAATTTTAAGTACCTGTTCTTCACTAAGTTCCTCAAATTTAAAATCACGATCATTAAACCTGTTCTGGATGAAATAATTATATGTATCAATGTCTAAGCTAGAATTACCCGGTACGTCCAGAAAAAAGTTGTTTATATTATCTGGGTCATTTATGTTATCCGGTATCAAAGTATGAGCAAAGGTCAGGTTTTATATCAGTGTAAAAATCATCAGTAATTATATGATATATTAAACTATCCGTATCTGTATACAATAAATTAATGTTACTAAACTTTTTAAGCATTTATAGTTATAATGAAAATCATACATTAATGTTTTTGAAATATCTAAAATACATAATAACTTAGTTTTTCGTAACTGAACAGCAACTAGATCTTCTGAAAATATTGAAAGACTATGAAATTGCGGTTTAGCGATTAGATCTTGAGCACCTAAAGCTTTACTCCGATTTTCCCAATGTGTAACTAATTTTACGTTAACCCTTTTTTCAATATTCTCCATAGTTTTATCGAAGACTGAATTATTCATTAATTTATAAAATCTTTTTCAAAATCTGATTTTGCTAATGTTCTAAATTTTGTGTTTAGATCTATATACGTTTTTAACCAAGGACACTGTTTAAATTTTAAAACTCTATGAATTTTAGTAAATTTTACACCCATTTCTATGCATTGCTTTAAATTTCTGTAATTAATTACATATTTAACTTTATTTTTCAAATTTGGTACTAGTTTATTCTCATTAGTATTGCCTACACAAATGTTTTCTGGACATAAAGGAAAGTCCGAATGTAAATCATGAAGTTCATCGGGATATTCTAAATCAACTTCTAAAATAAATCCGAAGTCCGATGTTTCAGGCACATTAAAATCTATATTGGGATTTACCCATTCAAATCCACCAGTAGGAAGGTATTGAGACATAGCCCAACCGCATAAATTGTTGGCATCAAAATATGTGATGAATGAATTTGGTTTTTCTCCACTATAATCATCCATGTATTTGTTGTTAGCCTTAGCATAACGACTACTACATTGAGATACACCACCCCTGATACCTGACCTAATAAAAGCAATTTTCTCATAATCTGTCAATAGTTCTAATTCTATTCGTGTATATTTTAGCATTGCATCCCAACTTAAGCCTGGAGCTGAATAATAATGGGCCGGGTCTAAATCATAAGTATTAATACATAGCTTTCTAAAGTTTTCAAATACATCAGACAAAAGTAAAACATCTGTTTTTAAACACAAGTTTGAATAATCTAGCATATTACTACAACCAAAGTGTTGCCAAACATCTTTAGCATGATTGTAATCATCGTTTGAAATATGAGAATCTGTGAGCGAACTATAAAAAATATTTTGATCGGGGAGTGATGTTAGGTTTAAACTATCATAATTAGTCATAAAATCGTATGGATAAACCCCTTTCCGTTTTAAACGAATGAAATCTTCATTATTAGGGAAATTTCTATGTAATTCTTGAAATTGATCAATACTGAGATTTTTGGCTAATTGATCTAAACTACATGGTAAAAACTTTAATGAATCTACGAATCTTAATATAACTTCATGGTTATTTATTTTCGACTTTTTGGAAAAGGATATATATTTTTCTTTATTTTGGGGGATAACTTCGGTTTCACCATCACAAAAGTTTAATGCATGAACAATAAAATGAGCATCATAGTGACTAAGGTTGTGTAAAAATATTGGTATATGACGTGGTGTTCTGAACTTCGAACTACATGATTTATGAGCAACACCTATAAAACTACCAGTGTACCAATCAAAGTCATAATAAGTTTCTATTAACTCAATTTCACAAATATGACAAATGGTTGTGTTTGAAATTTGGTTTTTGTCTTCATTTGTTAACGGAACTGGACATTTTTGAAATCTATTTTTTTACATATTTCTTTTAAATTGTTAGATAAGCTTTCCATAAACACTTGTACACAGTTAGATCCACTATATGTTACATATTTTGATAATTTATCATCATATGAACATTTTATATAATAACCAAAACTATACACTTCATGTTTCTGAACATTATGTGTAAATGGTTTGGATGAGTCGTTAGAACATGATTCTATTGGTTTTAAAAATGCTTCAAAATCAGCATAAACAACGAATGGTATCTTAAACTTTTTTTCATAGCTATCAAATTTAATTTTATAGTTTGAAACATATTGATCAAACCAATTCTTTTTTAAAGTTACACTGTTTGGTAATTCTGTACAAATGTGAGTGCAATCATATTGTTCATGGTTATTTAACCTTTCTTGAGATGGAAAATAAAGTAGACACGCATCGCAAATGTACATGGCGTGACAATCTTTTGAAATTTGTTTACTAACTAACCGCGATAATTTTTTTATGTAACAATAATGATTATCCGTTCCATTAGAAAAAATTATAAATTGATATGTCTAGCCTTACGGAATTTTGTTAAAAATAATGGACCTACTATAGAATTACACTGTTTTTCTTTATTATATTCTTCTTAAAACATTAATACTAATATCGTTTAATTTTTCTACTCTTGCTATGTCAGAAACTTTAACGGGAAAGGATGTGCCATCAAATTTAAGTTTATTTGCATGTTTAGCGTACGATGATACGCGATCTGCGTTTTTGTTTACGGGGTATAACGCTGAGAGTAATGCCCATTTAAAACAAAATAAATCTTCGTTTTTTACATTTACAACAGCCTTTTTTAATTTTATATCGCTGGGAAGATCTATGTAAGAAGTACCACGTAGGGGGTTGAATTTATTGACATTCATGTCTATAGATTTTATGTTTTTTAGACTCCACCCACTATCTTTTTTTTCAAATACACTAATTTTGCTAGTTAATGCATCATTTAAAGATGAAAAGAAAATATTTAAGTCGTCTCCTTGACAAATAATATAGTTAAATGTTTGAAAATCAAACGTATCATGAATATCTTTAGTTTGTTGAACAAAATCAGCATGCAGTATGAAGTTAACTTTAAAAATTGTGTGTTGATGAATACACTCTTGTATCAAAAATAAAATATCATTCTTAATAGAATTTAAAAATAGTTCAGGAGTTTCAAAATGTAATGGTCTCAAATTATCTACTCTACTTTTGATTTTATAAGTTAAAATTCTGTTTCCAAAAGCAGATTATTTATTTATTTATTTATTATATTCTTTATTGTACACCACAAAAAAAAAATATACAGGACAAACAAGTATAAAAGCAAGTGTACAATGAAATGATGATGATGATGATGATGTGTGTGTTGAATGTGAGATTCAACAACACTCACATTTGTTAAAGAATTATGTGTAATTAAAAGATTATTTTTGTGAACACCACTTCTAAAATGATTAGTTAAATACCTTTTCTTAATAAATATATGACATGTTGGACATTCCACTTGATCCTCGTTACCACCACCACTGGTCCCTGCAGAGGTAGATGCTTCTTCTTCAAATCTTGGTTTTTTAATGATTTTGGGTTCTTCGATGTTCGTCCGCTTCATTCCCCTTCCAAGTTGTTGTGGCTGCCTGTTAAAATGTTTAATTTTATTAAAAACAATATAAAACAATGTATAAATTATGATCGAAACTTATGTTTATTATACTTACATAATCTGTGTTTCAACCATGACACAGTGATTGTACAACTCTTCATCATAATATGAATCGAACAGTTCACATTTCTCCATGGGTGTGGCAAAGAAAGCACTGATGCACACTTCACTAACGTTTGCCATTTTAATAGCCAAACAGAAATAGGTAGCAGAGTAAGCAACAGCTAAGAGTTGGTAGACCAACTAACACTCAATTTCAAATAATGTGCAATATTTATAGTCTAGCAAAGGGTTAGAAAACCAGGTAGAATCAATTATCTAATGAACACACAAAAGTCATTTAAGTACTTAAACAGAATCACATTCACTAATGATCAGCTATTGACTGTCTTTGTTAAAAAAGGTTTTTTTGACATTTCCGCTTTCTGCAATTGTTTTCGTTATTTTGTATACGAGGCTGTTTGTGTTATCGTAGATGCTATCGTTACTATTCTTTACATAATATTTAATCCTTGTGGTGGCATGTTTCCAATGATCGGTATTTGGAATCTTGCTTAGCTTCTTCATATCATAGACTTCAATTTTTATGAGATGCGTCGCTTGGTCTCCATCGTCATAATTAGTAGAAATGTATGATACACCATCTCTAGCGGCTCGTGCCACGCTTGAAGATATCAGTTCCCTTTTCTTTAATTTTGGCTCCACTTCGAAAAATTGATCAATCGCCTGCAATTTCATATTTCTGGTACCGCATGTGTCATGACCATCTTCTTCGTGTTCAGGTGATAGATTCGGGTAGTAATACGGTTTATACGTATGTTCATCATTGTCTACGAAACTGAATGATTTCTGCAACAACACAGTTATCATGTTAATATCAATTTGTTTACACTTAAATAAAAGAGAGAAAGAAAAGTATCGAAGTTTGGTAATAGAATAAACACTTACCTCCATTGCCATTGAAGTAACACACAAACGTAGTATTGGTAACTACTAACCACTGCCCAAAGACGACCATGAACTAACTGCATGACCGCAGCTTCTCGGTCTTATATAGCACCACTAAGTGATTTCTAATCTTAAACGAATTCCTAAATACATTATGAGTCAACAATTTATCTCACATCCTTGTGATTTCTAATCTCAAACGAATTCCTGAGTACAATAGCGCACTTTTGAATGAAAAAAATAATCTCACATCCTTTGCATTTGTCTCCAGTTAACCACTAAGTGTTTTCTAATCAAAAATGAATTCCTGAACAAACGAATGAGTCAACAAAATTATCTAACGTCCCTGGCACAACTGCTGCAAATCATCACAAAGGAATGTTATTTAATATTTACAAATTACTATAATTGACTATTCCTACATAAACCGTTGAATAGATTGGTACTGTAATAATCTACTAATATCAGTAATATCATAAATACACTAGAGATACAACAACATCTGAAAAATATACATCCCAGTCTAGAAAGTAATGTTTATGCAGCTAATAGACTCCCCGTGTATGCCCATGTACCAACGTACATAATATGCAATTTGGACACAGATGAAAAACCTGGTTCACATTGGGTAGCTTTACACATTGATTCAAATGGCATAGGTCAATATTTTGATTCATACGGACGAGCACCAACACGATATCATCTTGAGTTTTTAAAAAGGAATTGTAAAAGATGGTACTGGAATGTTGATAGGATTCAGAATGATTGGACTTCAGTTTGTGGTGAATATTGCTTAATGTATTTGCTATATAAGTTTCGGGGGTGTTCAATGCACAGTTTTGTAAAAGTATTTACACGGAACACACTATACAACGATGTTTTAGTGGATGCGATGTTCCGTTCATATTTTATAGATTGAAATAACAATTGTAATAAAAAAGTTATCTAACGAAAGTGGTTTTATTGCTAGCAAGAGAGCCGTGAACATTTCTTATCTGTAATGATAAGGGAGTGCGGGGCGAGGAGATCACGGGGGGCTGAAGTGAACGAGCAAAGCGAGCGAACTCAGTTCCGTCATCTTCTTCATGTTAGGTTACTTTAGACCCTACAGAAAAATAAGCAGGGTGTCATCGATCAATTTTTATTTTCAAGTCACTGTTTTACAATATGTATTCGGTTAGTAATTCAGTATATACATATTAGGTATATTTGACACCTTTAATTCGGGTTTATTTTCAATCGTTTGAATACCTATACTATCCATAGATAAGGAGCTCGACGGACAACGAACAATTAACGATAGATAAGAATTGACAAACAATGAAATCTTTTCGGAGCGTTTAACAATGAACTGCTCACCCTTCTCGAACAACAATAGAGACATGACAAACAAAGAAATGTTATCGAGACCTGATTATGTCAGTGGATAGTGATTCTGTATCTCTGGAACCACACATCGTAGACAAAAATGGATCACAGAAACGTGATCAGAGCATAGCAAAACCTAGGAAAACATACCAAATATTTTTTTTTTTTTTAGGATGAGCGCCACAAATTTTTGAGATTGAGCCGGAGAATACCGTGAGCCAGAACCGGTACAACCTCTCTACTTTTGCCCGATTTTATGACCGACCAGTCCTAAGCGATGATAATTTCGCAAACGCTGTTTTATTTCCTATTAACTGATTATATTAAGCAATTATTGGTGATTGTTACAATCATTAAGAATTAAGTACAGCTGTAATACGGTTCATTTTCATTAATAAAAATAATAATAAAAAAAGGCATTACCCGAACAAAACTTGTTTCTCTGAAAATCTACTTAGTAAATATTATATATCTGAAGAATGAAGCGACGAATATATAATAGATGATCAAACGAACTTCCTGAAGTGAAGTTCGATCATTATTATATGAGTCGCTTCATTCGAAGATATAAGAACCCTCCTCTCCCAATATTAAATCACATTACATAAATATCATTAAGTTTAACCCTGAAAGTTTTGTTCATAACGAATCTCTAAAAAGAATGAACAATGTCATACAGACAGAACGGAAGAACCGTATTGCAGGAAGTCAAAAAAAAAAAAAAACTTATCGAATTACTCTCTGAAATCGTTCGAATGAAGCGACTCATATAATAATGATCGAAATTCACTTCAGGAAGTTCGTTTGATCATCTGTAATAGTGCAGAAATAACACATACAACAACTAGTGGGTAGCTTTAGAAACACAATAGATACAATACAAAGATGACAAAAAAAAAATGGCATTTACTTTTGATGGACTTGGCGCTTGAATTTTTTAAGTGTTGTGGAATAAATATCTATTGATTCATCGCAATTATTAAGAAGCCTGCAAAGTCTGGGAATGGGGGAGTTGGATCCCGATACAGTTTTTCGTAATAGCTTGATAGGGTGACGTGGATAATTGTAGGGTAGGTTAAAATTAAATTTACTTAATAACTGGGGGCAGTCTATTTTACTCTGAAGTATTTTAAAAAGAAAAATTAAATCTATATTATCTCTTAGTTTTTCGAGTGAAGCTATGCTAAATTTTTCAAGACGTTTAGCATAGCTCGGAACTTTTTTGGCTAATCTCGCAGAGTAGGCAAGATGGTATAAAATCTTTTCTGGATCCTCTCTAACCTAAGACTATGTGTTACAAAGTGGGGACGCCACACAACCACACAGTATGCCAATACAGTACGAACGAGACAGTTAAAAAGATAAATCTTAGTTTTAGGCTTGCGAAAACATTTAGCATCACGTAACACAAAACCGAGTGTCTTTGAAGCTTTTTTAATAATGTTGTCCATGTGGAGAATAAATGTTAATTTACGATCAAGAAGGACTCCTAAATCTCTGATAACATCAACTTTACTAAGATACCCATTCATACTGTAATTAAAATCAACGAAGTTAGACTTGAGAGTAAACGTAATCTGGGAACATTTTTCTACGTTAAGTTGCATATTGTTATCCTTACACCAGTTTAAAAGTCTGTTCAAGTCATCCTGAAGTAATGTTGAGTCAGTTAGAGAACCTATAACGCGGAATATATTCAAATCATTGGCGAATAAGAATGGCGTGGAGTTAATAAGGAAGGTTGTTTACAAAGATGATAAATATAACGGGGCCCAGGCGGGAATAACACTGTGGAACACCGGAAGTTATGATCATGGTTTCAGATTTATAACCATTGGCCACGACATAAAAGGATCTATCCGTTAGGTAAGAGTGCAGCCACTTAAGAAGAGACCCAGCCAAGCCGTAGGCAGCAAGTTTTTGAATCAGAACTTCATGGGAAACTTTGTCGAAAGCCTTGCTGAAATCAGTGTATATGGCGTCCACTTGCTGGTTCGAGTCAAGTGAAGCAGCAATATCCTCAACGAAAGTTACAAGATTACTGCAGGAGGATCTTGCAGTAGTAAAGCCATGCTGGTGGTCAGACAGATATTTCCTAAAATAGTTTTGAATATCGGGGCATACTATTGCTTCAAAAACGTTGGCAAATGTCGGAAGGATAGATATAGGTCGATAGTTTCATACCAAATCATCAGCACCTGTTTTATAAATCGGTACCACCTTTGCCAGCTTCCATCTTTTAGGGAAAATACCAGCGCTGAGAGATTTGTTAAAAATCAAGCATAGGGGGTTTGCCAGTTGGTCAGCGCAAGTTGCGATAAAGTTAGGGGGAATTTCATCGCTGCCAGAACCTTTGGAGATGTCTAAGCTTTTGAGACGCTTGGCTATTCTATCTATTGGGATCTGGATCATGGAAAAGTTGTCATGAGGCATGGGTAGCTGTATTGTATACTGAAGAAAAGTAGGTCCCGAACATGTTGCACATCTCATTGCCATTATAAGTTTTGCTGACGCCATTTTACATTGAAGCATTGGATAGGCATTAGTAACACCCCGTTTGGACTTAATGAAGGACCAGAAAAACTTGGGATTTGTTGATATTTTCTGTTCTATGCTATTTCTATAGGCGTTGTAACATTCTCTTGCCAATCTGTCACAGCGTTTACTACACCAACGAAGGGATATAATATTTTATCCATAGGATTTTTGTACGTACCATACCTTCTTCTTAAGTTATTTTTTTCACGCAGTAATCTCTCCAGCTTTTTTGTATACCATGGTGGTCGCGAATTACTCTTTGTAAGGTAGTTTTGTAAGTAGTAATGTGGGTAGACTCAATTACGAATAAACCAGTCAGTATCCTACCTCTGAGTTTCACTGAACGTTCCACTGGCGACGAGTCGAATTTACGCGAAATTCCGTAGATAAATAGGAACAAAGTGCATCAAAATGCCTATTGGTAAACTAGAACCGTTTGACCTCAGTTCAAGACAATGGCCCGCCTATATTCGCCGTGTAAAACAGTATATTGTGTTGAACGAGATCAAGGAGGGACTTCGTGTGCCGTTGTTGATAACGGTGGTCGGCGAAGCGACATATGCGCTTATGTGCGATTTATGTTCCCCGGCGCATCCAGAAACAAAAACGTTAGACGAGTTAGAAAAACTGGTAACCGATCACTTGGAGCCGCAAAGATCGGAGATTGCCGAGCGACATGTTTTCCGTCAACGCCGGCAAAATGGCGGCGAATCTCTCTCGGAGTATTTACAACAACTCAAACATCTCGCCACCACTTGTAACTTTGGAGCGAATTTAGAGGAAAACCTTTGCGACCAGTTCGTGTCGGGGCTAGCAAACGAAATGATGCGGTCGCGAATTTTTGCCGAGAGGAACATTAAGTATAAGGAGGCGGTGGAACTGGCTCTGGCGCTGGAGGCGGCCGAGCGCCACGCAGAGGTCAGCGGCGCAACGGCGGGAGCGGCGGTCGATAGCGTGGCGGCTGTGGGCAGCGGCGGCGGCGCGGCAGGCGAAGGCTTGCACCAGGCGAACGTGAGGCGTAGGAGCGTTGGCGGCGGCCCAGCGCGCGCGGGACAACGCGGTGCCGGCGCGGCGGCTCCCGCCTCCCGCGACGCTGCCGACCTAGCCGCGCGTTGTTGGCGATGCGGCAAGGCGCATCGGGCGGATAGGTGTCGGTTCGCACAGTATAATTGTGATGTGTGTGGTGTGCGTGGCCACTTAAAGGTGATGTGTAAAAAGGGACGTGCAGGTGCCCGTCAGAATTACGTGAGCGACGACGAGGACTTCTTCAACATCCAAGTGGACGGTACAGGTGATCGACCTTATCTTAGTAGTGTGTCGGTAGATCGTCGGCCTGTCGAGTTCGAAGTCGACACGGGCAGCCGAATTTCAACCATAAACGAAGACTTTTATCGACGACATTTTTCAAATAAAAATATTCAGCCTGATCATAGCCTGATTTGAATTTGAGAAGTTACGTTGGTTCAAAAATGGAATCGCTCGGGGTCATTCATGTCGATTTAGTTCTTGGAAATGTGTCGGCACTTGGGTGTAAGCTCCATGTAATTCGACATGGGGGTCGTCCGTTATTGGGAAGAGAGTGGGTGCGCGCTCTAAGAATAAAAAATATCACGATAGATTTACATGAGATTAGCGATCTAGCGAGCGATCCATTTGTGAACCGGCTAATAGCAGAATTCCCTAATGTGTTTACGGATAAGTTAGGTACATGTAAGAAATCCATTCAGTTGCATGTAACAGATGATAAGCCGGTATATGTGCGTGCGCGGCCGGTGCCGCTCGCACTGCGCGCGCGCGTCGAGTGCGAGCTGCGCCGGTTGGAGGACGAGGGCACTATCTATCGCGTCGAGTCTTCGGACTACGGGACGCCAATCGTGCCTGTCATTAAGGAATGTGGTGATATACGAATCTGTGGAGATTACAAAATAACTATAAATCCGAAACTAAAACGCGATCCTTACCCTCTTCCTCGTATTGAAGAATTATTTGCGACTTTAAGTGGGGGAGAGGAATATTCTAAGATTGATTTAAAACATAGTTACCAACAATTATTGTTAACAGATAACTCCCAACCGTATACAGCCATAACTACGCATGTAGGTACGTTCGTTTATAGGCGCACTCCGTTCGGTTTATCTTGTATACCCGAGAAATTTCAAAAGATCATGGAGGAAACCATACCGCAGGGTGGCGTTTTATCTCCTTTACTTTTCGCAGTTTTTATAAACTCAATCTCCAGTGAACTTACTTCTTCCTACCATCTTTATGCGGACGATCTACAAATTTATTCGCAAGCTCCTCTCGGACATCTGTCTGAGGCTATCGTAACAATAAATCGTGATCTAGCCCGCATATGCGAATGGAGCAAAAGGTATGGACTTTCGGTTAACCCCACAAAGACTCAGGTTATAGTAGTGGGCAGTTCTAGGATGGGTTCAAAAATCGACTGGACTACTCTTCCCCAGGTTTTTTTCGATAACTCAGTTATTCCATTTTGCGAGAAAGTTAAAAACTTGGGGATATTCATTGATAGGAACTTCTCCTGGACTGCCCAACTGCAGGAGGTTAGCCGCAAGCTATTTGCATCTGCTGCGTCTTTGAGGAGACTGCGTAATTTTCTTCCGACTACCACCAGGATTGCGCTTGCACAATCTCTTCTTTTACCCATACTTGATTATGCTGATGCCAGCTATCTTGACCTTACTCAAGAACAACTCGATAAACTTGAGCGGCTTCAAAATGTTTGTATAGGGTTCATATTCGGGTTGCGCAAATATGACCACGTTTCCGAATTTCGTGTGAAGCTCAAGTGGTTGCCAATTCGCCTTCGCCGGAATGCTCATATTCTTTCCCTTTTATATAATGTGCTCTTTACTCCTACCACCCCTTTTTACCTTAAGACACGTTTTCAGTTTCTCCGCGATTCCCACACAAAATATCTTAGGTCATCAGAGAACTTACGACTTCAAATTCCAACACATTGCACGATTTTTTTGGATAAATCCTTTACTGTCCAAGCTACTCGTCTGTGGAATGCATTGCCAGATCCAATCAAACGTGCTCAATCATTGCCTGTGTTCAAAAGACTCGTAAAGGACCATTACCTGTCGCTGTCTTCGTCTTAGCGTGTTGATTTCAAACAGACATTGTGATTGCGATTATCAATAGTCGTTCATCATTTATTTTTATTACCATTATATTTAGTATGTATGTATTTATGTATATATTACATAGCATATGTATTTATCTGTGTATCTATTGTAATATAGTATTTGAACAATGTTATTGTCACACCAATGACAACCCCACTTCATGTCCAGACAATTACTGTCCATACCAGGTTGCCTGGAAGAGATCGCGGAATGCGATAAGGCCGCCCATTGTGTATGTATTAATTTTAAGTTTCTCTTTGTAATTGTATTTTAAGGTGTACAATAAAGCATATAATAAATAATAAATAAATAAATAAATAAATAAGAAATATTTCATTTTAATTGATGCTTTTTCAAAATGGATCGAAGTCATAACGATGAATAAAACGGATGCTCAAACCACAATTTCAGTATTGCGATCAATATTTGCTAGGTTCGGCCTGCCATCACAGCTGGTTACAGATAACGGTCCCCCGTTTCTATCTATAGATTTTAAGAATTACTGTAAAACAAATATTATTAAACATGTAACATCGGCACCGTATAGGCCACAGGGCAACGGGGCGGCAGAAAATGCAGTTAAAACTATAAAAAACGTTATCAAACGTGCGATTCACGAGGGCGAAAACGTTCCCAAAGCTTTGTGTAAATTTTTATTTCAATATAGGAACGTTGAACATGCAACAACGAACGTAGCGCCAGCCGTGGCGCTGCTAGGCCACCGCCTGCGCGGCCGCCTGGACGCGCTGCGGCCGGACGTGGCGGCCGGCGTGCGCACCGCGCAGCAGCGGCAGGTCGATAACAAGGGAGGGCAGGACCGGGACATACGGGTCGGAGATTCGGTGCATGTTCGTGGTTACTCGGATAAAGGACGGAAATGGGTCGAAGGCAACATTGTTGAAAAAACGGGGCCTGTGTCTTATAGAGTTAGTACAGAGGAAGGCTTGCAATGGCGCAGACACCAAGATCAAGTAATACTGTACGAGCAAACCCGTACATTTTGTATTGTTAAGTAATAATGCTGACGCTTGCACTCACGATGCGGTGCATCGCGTTCATTTATAAACTAATTACTTTAGTGCCAATAAATCCGTGTAATAGTAAACATCGTTTTACTTAATCAATTCCCTAACCTGGGTCGCGGCGCGGTACTCATAACATTAACTAACTAAGGTGTAAGGTGAACACTGTACATCTTTATGGTCCTTCGAGCCAACGAGCGGGATCATTAACGCGAATAATCAGTGGACATTGAGTCAATTCGTGTGAGTGGTTCCATATCAGCAGCAGCTGTGGAGTTGCAGTTCAGGGAGTAAACAGCAGCCTTGAGCGCAATCAACATACCCACCATACAGCAGAATCAAAGTAAGATCTTTCCTTTTTATTGCTTGACCTAACAATATGAGCCAAACAATGGAGGATCTTCTGGCCAACCAGAAACGAATCATGGTGGCCATGAACCAACTTTTATCAAACTTTAAGAAAGATGGTCAGGAACGCAAAACTCCTGACTACATCAAACGTAAATTGGAAACTTTAGACTCCTACTGGCAGGAGTTTCAATCTAATCACGATCAGTTAAACCCATTTGGCAACAAATCGATTGAGTATTTTGCATTGAATCACTATCAACAAACAGGGTATCTATCTTTCAACGCGTGAATTTATCAAAAGTGTAGGAACTCCGTCTATTTTAAAACCCGCAACATCATTAGCCGGCACGATCAGGGCCGGCGTGGACGAGACCCTTAAGAACAGGAATCCCGATGACAGCGAGGCTACGACCTTTCTTGAAACGCCCAAATTCAAGTCTCAGGGCACCAACAGCAAGTTGGACGAATTACTGAAGAAGCAGACCATCAATTTTAAGGCTTTCTATCGAACTGTGGCGAACATCAACATCGATGCCATAACTGAGAAATGGGAGTTTCAAGATACGTTGAAAACATTGGAAGCGAGGTGGTCGGCCATTGACACGCTTCACTGGGAGTTGGAAGGTGAACTCGACGGGCAGGATGATTCGTATGAGGACAAGTTTACCTCGTATGAAATGACGTACAACAACATGAAGAAGTCTCTGAACAGTAAATTGTGGTCTGTATCACACCGAGAACATTCTACACCAAAGATGGAAGTGCCTACGTTTAATGGCCATTATCAACACTGGGTATCCTTTAAAGACTTATTCACGGAGGCTATCCACAACAATCCGTCGCTCTCTCAAGCTCAAAAGATGCAGTACCTTAAAGCTAAACTGAAAGGGGAAGCCGAAGGTTTAATACACCATCTTCAGATCAGCTCTGAAAACTATTCAACGTGTTGGGAAATCCTTAATCATAGGTATAACAACAAACTGCTTATATTCACCTCACATATGAATACTCTAACCAACCTTCCGGTCATGCAACAACCTTCAGTCTTTCATGTGAAACGCATCCACGATATAACTATCGAATGTGTCAACGCTATAAAGAACATGGGAGCAGACGTAAGCACATGGGACCCCATAATTTGCTATTTGATGTCGAATAAATTAGATGCTAACACGCATTCCGAATACATCGCATCTCTTAAGCAACCTCGTGAACTGCCCATTTTATCAGACTTTTTGGACTTCCTGGAAGCCAAGTTCACGAGTATGGAGTCATCGCGGCGTAAACAAGATCAGAAATCTCCAAATTCCAACGCAAAATTAGCTAAAGATAACAATTTTAACAACAAAAATATCAATCGTTATTCGAAACAATCCTATTCGAGCAACAAAAACGTGTCGAAATCGAACGGAAAATTTCACAAAACACGAACTTGCCCATTATGCGAAAATGGTCATGGATTATTCCATTGTGAACAATATATTGGATTGTCCCCAATCGACAAAAAACAATTTGTCGTTGACAACAAGCTATGCGAAAATTGTCTTTTTAGTCATAATGGCAAGGCATGCATTTCAACAAAACGGTGCCATGAGTGCGACGGAAGTCATAACACGATACTTCACGATGCGTTTGCGCAATCCGCTAATGCATTGCCTAACCAAGCAATACCTAAAGCTGGAAATGCACGTACTTTGCCTGAGCAAACTCAGCAGCTTAGCACTCACATGGCTCAACAACGTGATTTACCGGAAACATTATTGTCCACAGCCATGATTAAGGTCCAAAAACGTGATGGATCTTATCTTAACATGCGAGCTCTGATTGATCAGGGTTCCCAAACTTCACTCATTACCGAAAATGCCGCACAACAATTGGGACTGTCCCGTCAAAGATGCAAGGGCGTAATAACCGGTATAGGAGACAGGGATAATGCCTGTAAGGGAGTTATAAACATTAACTGCTCATCAAGAAGAGAATCTTACTCTTTTAACACAGATGTTTTCATCATGAAAACTTTAACAAAAAATCTGCCAACTTATACCTTTGCTAAGCCCACGTGGTCTTATTTAGAAAACATAGAACTTGCAGATCCTGACTTTTACGTCAGTCATCCGATAGATATTTTATTTGGCGCTGACATATATTCAAACATCATTATGGAGGGTATCTGCAGAGTTGAACAAACAACACCCATTGCTCAACAGACTCGGCTTGGGTGGATTCTGTGCGGTAACGTAAACATACTGCAATGCAATGTCGTACAGTTTGATATTGACCAGTTGCAAAAATTTTGGGAAACGGAGGAAATTGCAGAGTCTACTTCGCTTTCATCAGATGATCAAGAGTGTATGCAATTTTACAGCTCAACAACAAACCGATTGCTAGATGGAAGATATGTAGTGAGGCTCCCGCTGAAAACAAATTTAGAAGAACAATTGGGTAACTCGAAATCAAAGGCCATAGCACAATTTGGTCATTTGGAACGTAAATTAATTAAAAAAGAAAACATCGCAAAAGAGTATAAAACATTCATACACGAGTACCTAGCGTTAGGACATATGAAACCAGCTATTTGTAACTCGAAACTCGAATGTTTCCTGCCGCATCATTGTGTGCTACGTGATGACTCTACAACTACGTCACTTCGAGTCGTTTTTAACGCCTCATCAAAAACATCAAGTGGCCAAAGTTTAAATGATTTGATGCAAAGGGGCCCAAATCTGCAACGGGACCTTCAGTCATTAATACTTAAATGGAGGCAGTATCAATTTGCCTTCACCGCGGACATCGAAAAGATGTTCCGCCAAATTTTGGTCCATAAGAAAGATCAGAGCCTGCAAAAAATAGTTTGGAGAGATAGTCCCCGAGATAAACTACAAGAATATCAGCTGACCACGGTCACGTATGGGACTAAAGCGGCTCCTTTCCTCGCAATGATGACGTTAAAACAGCTGGCGAACGATGAACGCTCCGAATATCAAGAAGCATCTAAAGTCCTCGAAGAGTCGTTCTACATGGATGACCTTCTCCATGGTACTCACAGCGTATCAGCAGCACGCCAACTTCAACAAGATTTAATTGAACTGCTGAAACGCGGGGGATTCAATTTAAGAAAATGGGCTTCTAATGATCCGCATTTACTGCACGATGAAGTCCCATGCCAACAACAAAGCAAAAGCTTTCGACAGCCGGAGTCTACTAAAACATTAGGACTACGCTGGAATCCTATCAAGGATAACTTTACATTTGAGCCAAAAATTGATTCAACAGTCAACAAGGCTACAAAAAGATCTGTGCTATCCGATATCTCCAAGTTCTTTGACCCTTTGGGGTGGCTCACACCTACAACAACAAAACTCAAAATTTTATTTCAACGAATTTGGACTTCACAAATTCAGTGGGATGAGCAGATACCTGAGGAAATTTTTGAAGAATGGAATAAACTTAAGGCGGATATCGATCAAATAAGTCAAGCTCAAATACCAAGATGGTTGGGCACAAAACCCGAGCGAAGAGTCGAGTTACATGGTTTCTGTGACTCGTCAACAAAAGCATACGCATGCGTTATTTACTGTAAAGTTTATAACGAACAAACAAGCATCATCTTGGTGGCCGGAAAATCAAAAATAATCCCGGCTAACAAAAACATATCGTTGCCACGATTGGAGCTTTGCGGCGCTCATTTATTAGCAAAACTCATGGCTAAGGTCAAGGCTTCTTTAACTGACTACAACATTGTTATTTATGGCTGGATTGACTCCACAGCAGTACTGGGGTGGCTGCAAGGAGATCCAGGACGTTGGCAAACCTTTGTTGCCAACAGAACACGATTTATAACTGAAATCATGCCTTCTACCTGCTGGCGGTATGTCAAATCTGCCGAAAATCCTGCAGACTGCGCAAGTAGAGGCTTATCGATGTCGCAATTGATTCAACATCCTTTATGGTGGCAGGGACCATCTTGGCTACAAACATTTAAAGCTGATGAAAGAATTGAAGAAATAATCTATACAACAACATTGGAAACAAAATTACAGAAGCAAGCAAACACTGTCACGAAACAAACAGATGACCAATCGTAAATGAGCTGACTGTCGGAGCTATTATCGGGAGCAACATGCTACATAACTTGAAGTCATTACAAAGCACCTTACTGGACACTATCACTGACATCTATCACGGTCAGTTTAATCCACATCTTTTAACTCCCGTTCAATTGCAAGATCAGCTGAGTACCATCGCTAGTCAGCTCCCTAAGGACGTGACATTGCCTGTAGACAATGTGCAGATGGATTTAAGGAAAATATATAAGCTTCTTAAAGTAAAGGCCAGAATGCTGGCAGAATACCTTATCTTTGAAATTAGGCTTCCTCTTATCAGTAGAGACTCCTTTGAGATATTCAAAATATTTTCCATTCCTCAAGTCAAAGGAACAGACATGGTTAACATCCAACCAATATCAGATTATGTGGCTATAAACTTAAAGAAGGATACCTACTTAACTATGACAGAGAAAACATTAACATCATGTCTCATATCAGATGCATATCTGTGTCATATTCAGAGACCTATTTATCATCTAAATGGAGATAAAGATTTCTGTCAGACCGAAGAGCTTGAGTGCGAGACAAAGATCTCTCCTTGCAAAAACAGCTGGTTTGAAAGTAACACAATTAACAACTACATCTATTTTTGTTGCGATCAATGCTCTTTACGTATAATGTGCGAGGATCAAGTTGCCAGTCATCAGCTGACCGGTGCGGGTCTTGTCGCTATAGACAATGGGTGTATTATTAAAACGCAAGCATTTACTTTAATTGCACACAGACAACAGTCTAGCGAACTGAACATTAAACCTGATGTTTATACGCCACTGATACCGCCGATAAATCACATTATCAACATTACGATCCCGCATATGATAACTTTGAATGATTCCGAAACTGACCAGAATCAAATAGATTTAACAGAGCTTGGCCAGAAAATTAAGATCATGAAAGAAAATGCTGCTATAGCTGAAAGCATGTCTGTCCATGATATACACCACTACACGCTGATATACATCATCGTCGGCATCACGGGAGTAGCGGGACTGGTGTACGCGTGGCGTCGCGTGCGCGCCTGGAGAGTACCGTCCACGCCAGCGCCGACACCAGCGCAGGCCCAGGGTGCGCCTGCGCCTCCTCCTCGCAACAACGACAATCCGTGCGTGATTATAGGTGACCGAGTGTCTTACCACAGTGTTAGTGAGTTAAATGACAACAATCAGAGCAGTGTTTCTAATCTCAATAGTGCGCGAGTGAATAAAGCTACGTCACCTATTTGCGTTCGTTGAGTTAAATGATGCGGCTAGTGACAATAATTAACTTTACCACTTAATCGTTAATTATTTTTGCTTTATATTGTCTCGACATTAAATTTTCTAGAAACATTGTTTTCAAATATGTTGATCTTTGATCTGTTAACATTAATTTTGTAACTTGTTAATTTCTCCTGTAGGGAGTATGTACGAGCAAACCCGTACATTTTGTATTGTTAAGTAATAATGCTGACGCTTGAACTCACGATGCGGTGCATCGCGTTCATTTATAAACTAATTACTTTAGTGCCAATAAATCCGTGTAATAGTAAACATCGTTTTACTTAATCAATTCCCTAACCTGGGTCGCGGCGCGGTACTCATAACATTAACTAACTAAGGTGTAAGGTGAACACTGTACAAATACCTTTAGAAACGAATCGTAAGAGTAGATATTCTCTCTCGCGACCTAAATTGAATTTGTCACAAGATCCCGCCCGGGTGGACAGCGATGCCGATGATACATTTGAGGATGCTGGGGGGGAGGAGTCGGAGGTAGTGGTTAGTCCTGAGCGGCAGCTTCCCGAACCGCCGGCCGGCCCCGCGGCCCCGGGTGGCTCGCGCGCTGCGCACCCTCCGACGCCTCCGCCACAGGGTGGTTCAGCTCGTGCGCTGCGAGCTTACAACCGAGCTAGACATGAGTAAAATAGCATATAGAAACCCATGTTTATCTTATGTTAAGTATTTTATAACTAAAGTAGTTTTGCTATTGTTTAGGTTACCAATCCTGGATTTAAAGGAGGGAAAAATGTAAGGTAGTTTTGTAAGTAGTAATGTGGGTAGACTCAATTACGAATAAACCAGTCAGTACACGTTCCACTCTTAACTAATGTTGATGGTACATATCGCTCAATGATCTGACAAAGTACCGTATAAACCGTTCGAACAATATATTGGGGTCGTTTGTGTCGGAGAGTAATGTTTTGTTTTATATAGTAAATTATTTTAAAGTAAAATTTCAAGTTCGCATTTTTGTTTTGTGTATGGTAGATACCTACAAAAATCTAAATCAAAATCAACATTTCTTTATTCAATTAAGCCATTAAGGGGCACTTTTGAACGTCAAACAAATATTTAAAAGTAATAATAATTGATTCTACCGTCCATTCGGAAATGTAGCTTGTTATGAAGAAGAATGGACAAGAAACTCCACACTTACTATTTTAAAATAAAAAGTGTTTTACATGTATTTGGTTACATCATTTTTTTAATGGAAAAATACATATATGTGAGAATGATACAAATAAACGTGCACGTAAAAGCGTTTAGAATAAAAAAACAGTTAAAAATAACAATACATAGGTAAAAACAGGCCAAGGCAGCTAAGTTATGACCAATCCCAACTGATGGCGCCCATTCACGAACATGACACATAGATCGCCACCACTCAGCTCAACCATCATGAAGGGAACAGAATGATCCAACACATGTGCCACCATTAGAGATACATTAGAGAGAGCATGACACACTATTAACTGCCAGGGAACACTAGTTTAACAAACGACATATATGTACAGTAAATAGTAGATTTACAGTTGGTACATAGTACTCACATATGTGCTGTGCAGTTATATAATACTAAAATAAATTGAGTTTATACAACACAAATATATTCAGTCTTCAGTAGGTCCAACAATATTTCAGAACTTTTCTGCTTATCACTTGTTTTTGTGCACTAGTGGCTGTGGAGCAGGACTAGCGTTAAGCCAAGCATTTTTATCAGCGATGTAATCCCACAACTTATAATATGCCTGCCTGCATAGTGTGCGTTTTATACAAGTTTTGAATTTCGCCTCATTCAGTTCTAGAATGTGGGAAGGTATTTTATTAACCGACTTCCCAAAAAGGAGGAGGTTTTCAATTCGACGGTTTTTTTTGTTTTTTTATATGTGTTACCTCAGAACTTTTTACTGGGTGAACTGATTTTGATGATTCTTTTTTTATTTGAAAGCTGGTGCTTGTCGTCTGGTCCCATTTAATTTTCTTCAAGATCTGGTTAAGAACTTCGGAGATATTCATCAGAACTCTTCAAAAAAATACGGCAAATCACTCGGGATAGCTGCAATAGCTATTCTGTTTATTGTTTACACCACTTCATAACATAACATCACACTGGTACGCTCTAAAAAGGTACTCAGGTGTGAACAGTTCACCCTAGTATACTCTCATTCCATGGGTTTTGTTTAAGTTTCATGTTATTAGGTTAATCTATTTTGTCTTTTCTTTGGGTATTATAGGTACCTAGCCTATAGAACTGGTATATTATGAACCACAACTAAAAAGTAAAAAATAAACAAAACTTTTTACAAAAATACAACCGACTTCAAAATAAAAACACTACAAAGTGAAAAATAACTTAAATTTCGGAAGTCGGTGTCAAAAAAAACGAAGAAACAAAAGCAGGAACACCGACTTCCGAAATTTAAGTTATTTTTCACTTTGTAGTGTTTTTATTTTGAAGTCGGTTGTATTTTATTGTAACATTTATACAGTACCCCATAAAAGATGACGCTACTCTAGCCAGCCTGAAACATGGTTGAATTAATTGGTCCCTATTTCTAGTAACATAATTATGTAAATCGCTGTTTTTACTAAAAAGATGTGTATTCTTTCTAATGTACATGATGTTTTCGTAAATATATTGACAAGCTACCGTCATGATGTTAATGTTCAAAAACAGTTCCCTTAGAGAATCTCGCCGGCAAAGATTGTATATCGCTCTGATGGCTCGTTTTTGCATAATGAAAATATGCAAATGAAAATATGATACCGTAAGACATGATACTATGAAAGTAACTAAAATAGATTAGCCTCGCGGTATCTACAAGAAAAACTCGAGGAAAACCTTAAAGTAAACAAGAGTGAAGTGTGACTACGAAACTGCAAAATTAAACAAAAACTATACTAGTTTAAGTGCGTTGTGATAATTACAGATCAGTAACGAGATCAGCCCTACCACATATTGGACAAAAAACCAACAACGGGTGAATAACGGGTGTAAAATTTTGGGGGCTGAGTCACCCGCGTCCGTAGGTGAGTACACCCCTTTTGTTACCCTACACGTGGTCCCCGGGTGGTGACACTAACTGGTGGTAGGTTTCGGCCGAAGGCTTGCGACCACCCACCGAGCAAAGACGTACCGCCAAGCGGCCTAGCCGTGTTCCGGCACGATGCTCGGTGTAGCCACAAGAGGAGTTGGGTCGAGATAGTTGTTCCACTGCAGGATGACCAGCCTGACTCGCGTTGTTATGGGCCTATCGGGTGACTAGTCGCGGAGGGTAGCGGGATCCGAGGCACGGTGCGCCGCTGGCCGACCGCAGGTAGTTGGGGGCCCAAGTAGTGTGCCAGCCACACACGAAAGGCTGCCCCGCCAACTGTCGAAAAATCCCGGGATGCGCCATCGTGCTGGTTGGCGACCAGACGAGAGTGCCCGATGGACATTCCCGGGGGGGCTCGGGCGTCCCCGCAGTCTCCAGACTAGTCCCCTAATGATGGCGTCCGGACTCCGCGTGTTAATAAAAGGTTGCCAGCGTGGAACCTCATCTCACTTCCTTCTCCTCACCTTCCTTCACTCACAGCAATAATGCCAAGGAACAAAAAGAGAAAAGCTGAACAGCGGCAGCACTCACTCTCACATAAGGTGCACCTCAGTAACATCCGAGGTCTGCACTCGAACCTTGTCGCAGTCCATCACCACCTTGAGACTGAGAAACCAGCACTTTTGTTCCTTACGGAGACGCAGATCGGATGTCCGTCGGACGTGGCATACCTATCTTACCCAGGATTTACCCTGGAGCACAAATTCAAGCCACGTGCGGGTGTATGTATGTACGCCCGCGACGACATCTGCTATCGGCGTCTCCGTGACCTTGAAGACTCTAACAACTCAGTGCTATGGGCCCTGGTGGACACAGGTCTGGATAAGATTATCTATGCCTGTGTCTACCGATCGCATAGCGGTGATCTGGAGACAACCAGGATCACACAGTACCTGAGTGAGGCGGCTGATGTGGCCCAGCAACGGTACCCTTCCGCCCAATTAGTGTTACTGGGGGACTTTAATGCTCACCATCAGGAGTGGCTCTTCCCATACCAGTGCACTGACCATGCTGGACGAGAGATGCGAAATCTTTCGCTGGCGCTTAATCTCACCCAGCTGGTGCAGGGGGCTACGAGGGTGCCGGATGTTGATTCGCATACGGCCAATTGCTTGGACCTTCTGCTGACAACAGATCCAGACCGATACTCAGTGTCGATTTCATCACCTTTGGGTAGTTCCGACCACTGTCTGGTGAAGTCTGTATCCGTCTACTCCCCGCCCGATCCCAGCCCGAAAGGCACCCGGCGGGTTTGGCGGTACAGGTCAGCAGATTGGGATGGGATGCGATCTTTTTTCGCATGCTATCCTTGGCAGCCCATTTGCTTCTCTTCGGAAGATCCATCGTCATGCGCTGACGCCGTGACTGATGTGTTGCGCCAGGGGATGGAGTACTACATTCCATTCTCTGACGTAGCACTTTCCGGCGTTGACCGACCATGGTTTGGTGCTGAGTGCAACCGCGCAAATGCGGTTAAACACAAGGCTTACCTAGCATGGGTCGACGCTCGAGTGCACAAAGCGAGTGACGTAACTCAGAAGAAGAGAGCCTTCAACAGGGCTGCCAAGTCCTGCAAAAAGGCGATGCGAAGGGCACGTTTTGACCATATTAGCAGAATCGGGAACAAACTAGCTTCATACCCTGCTGGTAGCAAAGCGTTTTGGTCCCTGGCTAAGTCGGTTGAATCAAACTTCTGTCGCCCCTCACTACCACCACTGCTGAGACCCGACGGGTCACTGGCCCACTCCACCGAGGACAAGGTAAACTTGTTTGCCTCCCTTTTTGCGGAATCTTCGCGTCTGAACTCTGATGGCGCGCGGCCCCCTCCGTCTCCTGTTGGATGTGGGACGAGTATGTCGGATATTCGCATCCATCAGAGGGAGGTCTGTAGGGTGTTGCGTAACCTTGACGTGAACAAAGCTAGTGGCCCCGACGGGATACCGGCAATTGTACTGAAAACTTGTGCGCCTGAATTGTCTCCGATCCTGACACGCCTATATCGCCTTTCGTTAGTGTCTGGAAAGGTGCCGAAGGCTTGGAAGCAAGCTAACGTTTAGCCAGTCCCCAAAAAGGGTAGTCGGGCTGACCCGGCAAACTACAGACCCATCTCGGTAACGTCCATCCTCTGTAAGAGTATGGAACGTGTGCTGAACAATAAGCTCCTGGCATACCTAGAAGACAATGACATCCTCAGTGACCGCCAATACGGCTTCCGCCGAAATCGGTCAACTGGGGATCTTCTAGCGTATGCCATTCATGTCTGGAGTGAGGCCATCGAGAGGCACGGGGAAGCGCTTGCTGTCTCCCTTGACATCTCGAAGGCTTTCGACAGGGTCTGGCATGAGAGCCTTATTGGTAAGCTCCTTCCTTCGGTCTGCCTAGTGGTCTGTGTGGCTGGATTGCTGACTTCCTGAGAGAGAGGTCATCCGAGTGGTTATCGATGGCTGCTCGTCCGGTCAGCTAGGTATTAACGCCGGAGTCCCTCAGGGGTCGGTGCTCTCGGCTACACTGTTTTTGCTGCACATTAATGACCTGCTAAAACCCGGAACCTTTGGGTACGCAGACGACAGCACGGTTGCTGAGAGATACGTGTCCGGCGCACGGGCTACTGGGACTGAGATCCGGTCTCTCCGGGAGGCCATGGTTGAGCGCTTGAATCTGTCTTTGGAGGCAGTCTCCGAATGGGGCGATGCCAATCTAGTCAATTTCAATGCAGCTAAGACCCAGGCGTGTCTTTTTTCCGCAAAAAAGAGCCTATTCCACCCGGCTCCATCTCTCCGTGGTGTAACTGTGCCGATAACGGACCATCTCGACCTTCTTGGTGTTACTTTAACATCGACCCTCAATTTTGGTCCATTCATTGAGGCAAAGGCTCAGTTGGCTGCAAAAAAGTTGGGGATCCTTGCAAGGGTGAGACGGTACTTCACGCCTGAACAGCTGCTCAATTTGTATAAAGCGCAAGTTCGGTCATGCATGGAGTACTGCTCTCACCTTTGGGACGGATCTGCCAAATATCAACTTGATGCACTTGAGTCGATTGACAAACGGGCCAAGAGGCTTATCGGCCACGATGCACTGGTCGCCTCAAAGCTCCAGAGCCTTGAACATCGACGCCAAGTGGCCAGTCTGTCGGTTTTTTATCGGTTACATTTCGGGGAGTGTGCGATGGAACTGCACAATTTGATTCCGCCTAGCCCTTTCCATCACCGGACAACAAGACGCACGGCAATGCGCCACCGGTACATGGTGGACATCCCACCCATACGTACAAAGCGTTTTGCGAATACTTTCATTGTACGCACAGCTAAGGAGTGGAATTCCCTGCCGGAGTCTTTGTTTCCTGATAGCTACAACCTTGGGGTCTTCAAGTCAAGAGTGAATAGGTTACTTCTAGGCAAGCGTGCTTCACCGTCGACCACATCATCGCTTACCATCAGGCGAGATAGTGGTCAAACGCGAGCCTATCGATAAATAAAAAAAAAAAAAAAAAAAAAAGATTATTTATCTTCGTTTACTTTTTCAAGCACTGATGAGTGATGACATGCATATTTTGAACTTCAAAGTCTTCAAACGGTCAACGATTTGACAACAACAAATGACATATGTTACTGGAAATAGCGACATCTATGATAAATTAATATCATCATATTTTGGTTTATTTGATATACAGATTTTAGCAGTTTCTACTACAGATAAAAGGTTCAAGGCATCTGGCAACACTGTCAAGCTCTACAACTTCTACAAGTTTCTCTGTGGTTCAATGTTGATTTATTAATAATTTAAAATTTACATAATATAAAATACTTAATTAACAATAACTAGCTATATACACTTAAATAAAAATAAAATTAAACTACGAACGCGTCTAAAAGGGCAGGGGTCTTAGGGCGTCAAAAAATTCGTCCACATCGCTGTCAACGTGAAAAGTGCCCAGAACGCTGGCAGCATTGCCACGTTGAATGGCAATGCTGATTCTCTGGCCAAGGAAAAGCCCAGCCCTCTGGTCACGTGAAGAGTCGACTAACCGTTTACTTACTTCTCGAAACACTCGAAGAGCACTCGGACCCCATGGACCTAATGTTTCAACCCCAAACGGCTCAAATATATAACTTCCAATAAGGTTGTTGTATTTGCGCCGTTTGAGGTTTTCCGCACTAGCAGCAGCTGCCCCAGCACAGCCCGCCGTGCTAAGAAGATGGGATGGCGCAAGGGTGTCGACACATGTTGCATCCCACACCAAAGGCCTACCCACCTTCCAAGGCATTATGGTCATCCCGTCTGGTCTCTTCCCATCGTCACGCGCCAAGCCATTGGGTTCTAAAACAGCTGGCACCCCGGCGGTGACAAGAGCCCGACGTATGATGTCATTAATGCTAGCGTGCCGTGCTAACCGACCAGCGCTCCTACTGCAGGATAGGCCATGGTGTCCGAGGCGGTCGACTGCTTCACCACATTGACAACGATGTGGAGCTCCGCTAGGAGCACCCAAACGCAGACATGTAGCGATCCGGAAGGTGTTGTCACTCAACATAGTACCTATGTTGGGTGACGGTAGTGCCTGTAGCCAGAGGCCCGACTCCCATTCTCCCACAGCCAGCAGGCGCGCACGCTCAGCAGTATTGGTGGACGTATCTATAAGTTTATTCCGTACCAACCTGCAGAGCGGCTCATCCCACTGTCTCTGGGAAAAAGGGGTCTCGGGCAACGCTGTATTCGGGCAAGCCACTTTCCAGGCATTCACTGCATCGGTCGAGTACGGCACTTCACAGTTAACCAGTGATGGCGACAAAATTTTCCTGGTTAACTTTTCAGTGCTGTGGACCGAAGACAGGAACGCCGGTAGGCTTAAACTAGAAATTTTGCGGATGCCGAGCCCACCGAAGCGAATGGGTAGAGTAGCTTGCAGCCACGCTCGGTCATCCAGGGCCACATTTAGGATAGATGATAGTGTGCGACGAATAATCTGATCAATTTTGTCCAAGAGAATTTGTGTATGCTTCCATAATGGCGAAGCGCGAAGAAAGTACATGAAATTTGGACCAAAGCAACAATAACGAATGAGGGTGATAGCCGAATGTACATTAATTTTAGAGAGTCTGTCCGAAATATTGTTGAAATGTGTTATTTTCGCGTCAATGAATGGAGAAAAACTATCTTCCAAAATTGGGGCACCTAGGAGGTGCAGTGAACTACTTTCTGCAATTTTGATCTCAGGTGCTATTGTTTTGAATTTTTGAAGGGTCGATTGTCTGTCCGTATTGTCACAGATGAAACTTCACATTTGGAGTGGTTGAGTTCTAGGCCAATGGACTGGAATTGCTTCTTCAGGAATTGAAAATCTTTCAAAACTGAATCTACGTCACTTCCTAGTGTGCCATCATCTAGATACCAGACGTTGAATTTTGAATTTAATTGTTTGATGATAGGATGAATAGCCAAACTGAAAATGACTGGCCCGAGAGGGTCACCTTGTTGGCATCCTACTGCAGATTGCAAAAGATTTTCTTTATATAATAATTTAGAAGGGTGCCTGTAGCACTGCCAAATAAAACCGAAAATTTCAGGAAGTTCCTTTTTTACCTCCGCCAACAAAGTGTCCCTGTTAACAGAATTAAAGGCATTCTTAACGTCAACCTTGAGGATGACCTCACCCTTGTCAGAATTTAAAAAAGTAGAAAGGGCATGTACAGCAGCCTCACAGCCTCCCCTAGAGCCAAAGCCAAGCTGTAGGGGCTGGAACTTATTTGTGAGTCTTTGGCCGTAGAGTTTGCAGCAAATTTTGGCTGCCATACGCCTGTAGGTACATCCGACGGCAATAGGACGAATGCCGCCGTCCCTCTTGCGCAGGGCACATAAGTTGGCCCCGTACAAGACATCGACGACGGCATCGTTTATACCGCCGGAGAGCATTAGGTTGGTTAGAGCCGCAAGCTCCTTCAAAAGAGTCTCACCAGCGTCCCCGGCGCCTGAACTTATAAGATCCTTTAAATGTTGAGGAGTCAGGCCGTCGAGGCCGCCGGCGGACCCACTCCGGAAGGAGCTCACGGCTGCAATCAACTGGGGAGCTGAAATTTGGTAAAAGGATAAATTGAGATCGGGGGTGTCAGGTGGGTCGGGAAAGGTAAGATCATCCGCAGGCGCTGGATGTTTACTCTCCAAGGCTGAAATAGTTTCTGGAGAGTAAGGCGCCACCACATCACTGCTGAACAATAGCCTGGCCGCTCCCCTAATGTCACCTTCACTTTATTTGGATTCTACATGCGAACACACGCCTTTCTGGGAAGGGTGGTTATATGCTGGTAAATTTGAATCTAAAATAATGGTCGAATCGTTGCAATTGTCTTTAATTTGAGTTGTTAATGTTTTTTTTGCAGCCAAATTTTTTTGGACATGTAGAATCCTATAAGGGAAGGTGAGCAATTCCTCCCAGGCACTTTGTGAATTCTCCTGGGTTGCAAGACGGACGCAACGCGCTAAACTTAGTGCGACAGACCGTCTTGCACCCCGGGGAATCCTCTTTAAAACAGGTGTAGAATTTTTTAATTTTGGCAGCGTTTTCCAAAGGGTTTGTTCCAAAGGTTGGGAGGTGGCTGGAGGGCACAAAGGTACACTATGTGGTTTGTGGACCTTCCCATAGTGTATCTTAAGTCCCCGTTCGCCTTTAAAAAAGCGTGCCTGTGAGCAATGGGGACATCTCACCAACTGAACATCAACGGATGTGGCAGGTTGACTGCTACAGGTTCCGGCCTCGCTACATTCTGCATTGTTCATTAAAGAAAAGAAAAAAGTAAAACTTACCCTAATATAAAACTAAACACACTATTATACTAGAACTTACAAATTAAAAACATAACAGAAAAACACAAATAGAAATATCAAATTGTCAACAATAAATGTCACTCAGAAACTGTCTTTTATGACGGCTGCGGGGCGCAGGAGGCCTATTCTACACCCTTCGCAACTGTCGCCTTGGCAACGGGCGGGGCGTCGCGTCTTATAATTTGGTTTCTTCCCAAGTAGCACAATTATAGTTGCTTAAGAGCTTTGGAGCTAATCTGATTATTCCCAAAGGCGCCAAGCTCAAGCGCCAGAGCGTGCACTGCAGACCTTATGCTGCCGCTTTGCAGCCAAAGGGGTCTTCGTCTTCGTTCTTCCTCGGGTTCATCATCATGATAATTTGGTTAGAGACGGGCGGAATCTTTCGCACAATGTTTATGTATAAAAGTTATATACATTGGTTTCGTACATTTTACGTGATGCGTGCACAAATAAACAGACAAACAGACCACATTTATTACTTGAATTCGTTCATCATTTAATTTATTCTTTTTATTCTTTTTCTTTTTATCTTTACATCATCATTGGACAATAAGACTATAAGCAGCGACATCTATTAACACAAAAACGCGGCCATATTATTCACAGCGTAATCTGAGTAATATAAGTACCATATTTGACATTACTACTTAACTGACACGGTAGCCGAACGGCTGAGAGCCCGCCTTACACAACGTGGATGCGGGTTCAAATCCTATTCGTGACTGGACTTTTTGTGAATAGTAACATTGTTACAATAACATCAATATCAAAAAAGACAATAGATAAAGGCAAAGAAACAAATATAAAACAAAAATGAATTTCTTAGAAAATATTACCTTTCGCCGGAATAGGACAAACTCGGACTCGAATCTAAACAACAGTGATAACATGACACATAATCTGAATAATACAGTCACTAGTGTGCCTGAGATGTCAGACGATGAGGATGACGAACTAAAAAAGGTACGCGAACAAGTTATAAAACTTACGGTAGAGCTTCAAAGTGCTCATTCAGAAATCGAAATATTATCATTGGAAAACAATGAACTCAGACAGTTAAATGATAATTTGTCTAAACAAAATGAATTACTTAAGAAAGTCACAAACAGTCCAGCTAAATTAAGGCCATCTAGTGCCAAAAAACAGAAAAGCAATCGATTAACTAGCAATAAACCAATCCAATTCGAAACACCACTTATCAAAAAAAGTCACGTGACAACAACAGAAGTAAAGAAATCTTAAAAATTACGTCAAAATAACGTCCTAATATTAAAAATTACCAATCCGCGAGTCCTAACCCTAATACTAATACCAAGAAAAGATGCAAAATTTGTATCTTGAGTACAGATAACAATAACAAAATATTGAGCATTGCAGAGGAATCTCTGACACGATCGGAAATCTATCACCACATAACACCTCATGGAAATGTACGCTTCTTGCTAAAAGGATTGGAAGCCAAAGTATCCGACTTTACGTTAGAGGACTATTGCATAATTATGTTAGGTGAAGAAGACTTTAGAACAACAAACAGCTACTTTGACATTATTGTGCATATCAGACAAGTACTACAGGAAATCAACCATACTAACTTTATTTTGTGCGCTCCAACATATAAATGCAAAAATTACACTAATTTATGCAATTCAAGAGTGGAGACATTTAATAACTTACTTTTCTTGGACATACTGACGCACGAATACGCATGTCTAATAGACAGCAATAAAAATCTTACCTACAGCTACAATGAGTATAATAGACGGACTGGAGCAATAAATAATACTGGAATGGAAGTTTTTAAGGATATAATTGAATTAATTGATGACATAAAATATAATAACCAGATGATTTCGACTGACATGAACTATAGTATGGATAATCTGTCACATGGTGAACTTTTTCGTCTCTAAACATCTCCATGTAATGCACCAGAACATAGCAGGTCTATTGAATAAGGCGGATGCGCTCACAGTTTGTCTGACTGAACTTACAGAAAAAAACATACAAGTAGATATAATATGCGTTACAGAACATTTTATGATGGAAGGCTACGAAAACCACTTAAGCATACCAAACTACTGCTTAGCCGCTGACTATAGTAGAAAAGAAGTAAAGAGAGGAGGAGCACGAATGGAAAGAGTTAATGAAAATCTCAAAAATGTCAATTACAGGGACTTTTGAATGCTGTGCCATCGAGCTCACCAAATACAAGACTGCTTTTGTGTGTGTTTACAGAATTCCAAATACTAACAATCTTAATAGTTTCTTTAATCAGTTCGAATTAGTCGTACATGAATTATCAAAGAATGCCTATAAAAATATTGTAATAGCCGGCGATTTCAATATAGACATATTGAAAAGGAATTATCAGTCGATGGAATTTGAGTGCCTTCTACTTAGCTTCAACCTCAAACTAGCAATAAATCAACCAACTCGAACGGAAAGTCAAACATGTATCGATCATTTTGCGCATAATTATAACAAACGGTGTAAATCAGAAGTCTTAGAGTTTGCCCTTTCAGACCACACAGCCCAGATTTTAAAATGTCCGGTAAATAAGATATGTACGATCGACAAATACGGTGCTATTAGACGCAATTACAGCAAGGAAAATACATCTAAATTTAAATATTGTATGAACAAAATTTATTTCTCCGAAATATATGAAACGGATAACCCGAACATCAACAACAAATTTCATGAAATATTTTCTTTTTTCTGCAACCTCTGTTTTCCTAGGACCATGGTTACAGTAAATGTAATAACAAAGCCAAGGTGGATATCTAAAGGTATTAAATCCTGTAGTAAAAAAAACGTCAACTTTTGTGGACCTACAGATTGAAATCAAATAAAGTAAATAGAACTCGCTTTAAAGAATACTCTAAGCGTTTTAGAAAAATTATGACTCTGACACAGCGTTCACAAGATAACTATAAAATCAAAACATCACACAATAAATGTAAAACCGCCTGGAAAATAATAAATCAAAGTAAATTTAATGTCCCTAAAAATTATATTTCGAAAATTAATAATGACAAAATTACGGATGCGAAACAAATTGCTAATCAATTCAATGACTATTTTATTAATAAAATAAAACCCACCCAGTCCAATTATAAAACTACAGGGTCCATCTTAAACAACAAAAACTCGATGTTTATGGCGCCCTGTGCACCACAACAGGCACATACTATTATTAAGGCCTTAAAAAACACAAATAGCGATACGATAATATATTATACGATGGCATATCAACCAAAGTAATAAAAGCTGTAGCATCTGAAATATGCAACCATATTTTGTCTCATATTATAAATCTGTGTATTGTAGATGGCACGTTTCCTGACGCACTAAAAATAGCTATCATTAAGCCAGTGTTTAAGAAAGAAGATAGGGAGCTCATGGAATTTTACAGGCCTATTTCTCTGATTCCTATCGTCTCGAAAATATTTGAGAAATTCATTCAAAAGGAATTAAACGGTTACATAGAGAAAAATAATGTATTATGTAATGAGCAAAAGGGTTTTCGCGAAAATAAGACCATAAATATGGCGATCTACGATTTTTTATGTACTGTATTGATAAAAGTGGATAAAAAAACACCTGTATGTGCTATCTTCTGCTATATGACTCAAGCATTTGACTACGTTAATCATGACATTCTAATAAACAAACTTGAAAAGTATGGTATAAGAGGCAATGTTCTTAATTTAATTAAATCCTATTTAGACAGTAGGAAGCAAAAGACAGAAATCACTAGAATTAATATAACCACTAAAAAGAAAGAAGTATATTTATCAGACGAACTATTTTTGGTGTTCCACAAGGTAGTGTACTGGGACCGCCACTTTTTACAATATACATTAATGACTTGCCAAAATCAATTCCACATCCTATGACTTTATTTGCAGGTGATAGCACGGTGACCATTTCTAGTAGTTGCACTGACATGACCAAATATAAACTTGACATTCACAATACCTTGACATCAATAAAAGAATGGTTAAACAACAATAATTTGAAGATTAATCTAGACAAAACTAAAATCATACATTTTAGCCAACGTTTGACTGTAGAAAATATGGGTATAAATATAGATAATAAAATTGTAGAAATTGTAAATACTACAAAATTCCTTGGTAATTTTAATTGATAAAAGGCTTGACTGGAAATCACAAATCGAGAACCTTTGCAAAAAAAATTGTAGTACTGTATTCGCGTTGCACTCTCTAGCTGCAGTTGTAAATGTAGATACCCTGATTGCGGCCTACCATGGCTTAGCTGCGTCTCACCTAAGATACGGTATCATATTTTGGGGAAACTCTACAGACGCTAACACGGCATTTAAGGCCCAAAAGAGATGCATTAGATCCATGTTCGGGCTAAAAACGATCGATACCTGTAAACCATATTTTAAAAGGTACAAGATATTAACTCTTCCTTGTCTGTATATCCTCGAAACCGCAATGTTTGTTAAAACAAACCCCAATTTGTTTCCACGTCTACAGGACGTTGTACCTCGTAACAGACGGGATATGACAGTTCTTCAAGGCCATTCAGCAAAAACGGCACTCATGCGCAGAAGTATCGTCTGCATGGTGCCTACTATATTTAACATATTGCCTAAACGTTGGAAGGAGCTGAGTGGTAAGGCATTCAAGCGTCAGTTGAATGTGTTTCTTATGCAAAAAGCATATTATAGTGTCTCCGAATTTTTAGCTGAAAAAGTTTTTTTTTTATTGTATTAGTTTTATCTTTTCCTGACAATAATAATAAATTTCTATGAATAATGAATTTAAATTCGATTTAATATCTTGCATGCTCTTGTATGTATGCAATGTTTGAAGAAATAAAGCAATCTAATATAATCTTATCTAATATTAAATTTAGTTTGACATTTTATTGAAATTTTTATATAGATTTTATTATTCATTATTCCTATTTGACATTTGATTGATATTTTAATTTTGACATTTGTATATTTTATAAATTTGATATGCATTATATTATTTGACATTTGATTTATATTTTGTTGCATAGTTTTGATAGTGATGTGTTGTTGCTATTTTGCATTTAATTCACTTCTACATTAATTTGACATGCACTATTTTCATTTTGACATCTGATTTATATTTTTTGCATAGATTTTTATTTGACATTTTTAATTGATATTGTTATTTTAATTTCATTGGTGATAATTATGAAATTCATTTATAATTAAATTCATTCATTGTTTACCTTGCATAATATTTGCACGCCATAGCATGTGGCAAACATGTCGGAATCTTTTGTTATTTTTTGTTATCTTGCATGCATATTGTATGTGTTACCCATGTTTAGCAAATAAATATATCTTATCTTATCTTATCTTACTGACGAATTTTTTTAACAGCATATGCTGCCGAACTTAGCCGCCCCGCAAGGGATATCAAATGAGGACCCCATTGCAACCTCGGGTCTAGCGTGATCCCCAGGAAAACCGCTTAATCGACGAATTATTGCTTCTCATTGTTTAATACAATGTCACAATCATAACTTTTGACATTAGGCAAGGCAAATTTTAAACACTTAGTTTTTTTAGCATTTAAAACTAAATTATTAGCAGTGAACCAATTTTGATCTTGCCGCAAGCCATTATTTACGTCGGCAACGGTACTCGTACGTCTATTTATCTTAAAAATCAAAGAAGTATCATCAGCAAATAACACCATATTTAATTTGTTTTTCAATAGATGGGGTAAATCGTTAATGTAGATTAAAAATAAGAAAGGACCTAAAATTGAGCCCTGGGGTACCCTCATTTTCACGTTCAACCCCTACAAATTGACACCGTTTATTTGAACTAATTGCTGTCTATCATTCAAATAGGATTTTACTAAACTTAATGGTGATTGGCCTAGCCCGTAATGCTCAAGTTTCAAAAGCAATGTTTCATGATTAACGCAATCAAACAGCCTTCGACAGGTCGTAGAAGATACCTATGGCATCTTGTCCTTCCTCTCACGCATAAAATATGTGTTTTAATAAGGTGACACCAGCGTCGGTTGTACAACGTCCTTTGCTGAAACCATACTGTTTATCGTGTAGGATGTTATTCGTATTAAAATGCATGAGCATTTGATTTAGCATTATCTTTTCAAATACGTTGCTGAAAACCGGAAACACGAATACTGGTCTATAATTATTTGTGTCTTTACTTTATAACCTTACTATGTTTCATTAGATCCGAAAAGACTCCTCGGTCTTCACACAAATTAAAAATTAAATCTAAGTGCGGTGCTATATGCGGTTTCGAAAGGTTATTAAATTAACACAAAGAGCACAAAATAAATAGTTTATTAACATTTTAAGTAATAAATCGAAATCGTCATGGCAGGTTATAGATAACAAAACCCGAATAACTGAGCCTATTTCCCAAATAAAAGTTGAAAATACTACCATTACTATTCCGACAGACATTGCAAACGCCTTTAACAACTATTTCATTGACCAGTCACAAGATAACATGACGAAAACACCGGACACTAAGCACATGACTTTGCGTACCGCAAGATATTATGAGAGCGATAAAATCATTAAAAAATAAAAGCAGCACTGGATATGATGGCATATCAACAAAGGTTGTAAAATTCGTATCGGGCGATATTGCCATGCATTTGTGTCATATACTTAACTTATGTATCAGTACTGGAGTATGCCCGGATGGTTTAAAAACAGTTATAGTGAAGCCACTTTTAAAATAAATAAATAAAGAAGATCTAGCAAATTATAGACCAATTGCTTTAATACCCATTTTTTCCAAGGTTATAGAAAGAATAATTTATGACTCAGTTAATAACTTCTTATCCAAATATAATATTTTAAGTGCGGAACAAAAGGGTTTCAGAAAAAATAAAGGAATAAATACGGCCGTTTACGATTTGATAAATGTCATATTGCAGAATGTAGATAAAAAAATACCAATTTTTACGGACATGACGAGGGCATTTGATTGTGTTGATCACGAAGTTATTATAATAAAGCTAGACATCATAGGCATTAGAGGAAACGTTCTTAATCTCTTAAATTCATACCTTAGCAATCGTAAGCAACATACAGAAATATCTAGAATATGTCTAAAAACTAAGCGCGAAGAAAAATATTTATCTAAGGCTAGAATTATTAGGTATGGCGTACCACAAGGTAGTGTGCTGGGCCCTTTATTATTTTTGCTGTATATAAATGATTTACCTCGCCACATTGAACATCCTATGGTCTTATTCGCTGACGATAGTACTGCCTTGATTAAATGTATTGACAAAAAAACATATGAACATGACATAAATGATACTTTAATAAATATTATACGCTGGCTTGACGAAAATAATTTAATGATTAATATACCAAAGACGAACGTAATGCATTTTTATCAAAGGATTCCACCAGAAGTCTTACATTTACATTATAATGGACAAACGGTTGACCAAATACTAGTTGCTAAATTCCTTGGCATTATGATAGATAGCCAATTAACTTGGAAGCCACAAGCAGAAGAAGTATGCAAAAAACTTAGTGCAGCTGCATATGTGCTCTTTAACTTGTCTAAAAAAGTAAGTATGGCCACAAGGTTAATTGCATACCACGGGTTAATCGCATCGATTTTGAGATACGGCATAATATTTTGGGAAAATTGTAGTCTGAAGGAACAGGTGTTTAAGGCTCATAAACGCTGTATAAGGGCTATGTGCAATTTAATAGTAACAGATAGCTGCGTTCCTGTATTTAAGTCCCTAAAATTACTAACATGCCCATCCCTTTATATTTTCGAGGTGGCTGTTTTTGTTAAATCAAATATGCATCTATTTAATAAAGTGTCCGAAAATAGAAACCGGCCAATCAGGAGACCGTACAAAAATTTGCTAATTGTTAGTGGTTCCGATACCGCCCTATTAAAGAAAAATATTATATGTATGGGTCCGATAATATTTAATAAAATACCCGATGTAATAAAAAATTAGACATTTCTACTTTTCAAAAAGAAATTGACAGATCTATTAATTAATAAATGTTATTACTCAATTAGCGAATTTCTGACCGATAAGAATTTAAATTAATAACATGACTTCTCTGTTTTCCTGACTTGTACTTAATAATTTTATTTATTTTATTTTTTATTAGACTGTATTGACTGGAACTTGACGAATTTGTAATCCCTTTTTATTAAAATTGACATTGTGTATTGCATTGCCTATTTCAAATTACTTACAGAATTTGATCTTGATATGGTAAATTTGGATTTGTGTTAATTGAATGTTTTAATGATTTACATTAATTGGGACTTTATTATAGCTAAAACTGTTTGCATACCTTACTTAAGGTAGTTAGTATAAGGAACAGAAAGACATTAAAACTTAACAGCTGTAACTTGTACCTACTTTCTGTGCAAATAAAGAACTATTCTATTCTATTCTATTCTATTCAGTTCTTCTCCAAGGCAGCTGATAA
>CAOCPI010000033.1:0-26730 GCA_948252205.1 Orthosia incerta
TTGACAGTTCGTTAAATGTGTTTAGTGACTTTTTTTACGTTGAGCAAGACGCTAATCGTGTTTAGTTGCTTAAATGCAATTATGGGGTCCTTAAATACGTTTAAGGATCGTTGTGCAAGCCGCCCTTTGCCCCTTTCGCAACGCGCGCGATAAGGAACTTTGTTCCAAAAAACATAAACCTAATGTTTGCTTGTCGTCGCCAGGCACTGAGTTTCGCTTCACCCACTCAACCTTCGTTACGCTACGGAAGTCGCCGGCTCGCTTCGCTCGCCACCTCCCCCCTGCGCTGCACTCGGTCTCGTAGGTTCGCTCCACTCGGGATCCCTACGCTGCCTGGTCCACTCCCACCGGACAGGTTTCGACGACCGATATTAGGTAGGGGAGGTTGGGGAGAGGAGGGGTGAAGATGGGGAGAGTGAGGAGTTTTGAAAAATGATTCCGACTAAAGCACTGCCTTTGTATATGAATCTGAAAAAAAAAAAGATTCGCCAAAACGGGGGGGGGGGGAGAAGGGGGGCAAGGGGGTCAACTTTGAGAAATGATTCCGACTAAAGCATTGCCCCTTTATATGAATCTGAAAAAAGAAATGTTCCAAGTCTCTCAACTTTCGAGATCCGCTTAAAGGGGGGGAGAAGGGGGGCGAGGGGGTCAACTTTGAAAAATGGTTTGTTTGTGACTATAGCATTGCCCCTTTATATGAATCTGAAAAAAGAAATGTTTCAAGTCTCTCAACTTCCGAGATCCGCTTAAAGGGGGAGAGAAGGGGGGCGAGGGGGTCAACTTTGAAAAATGGTTTTTACTTTTCCGAGCCTCCTCTAAACGAATCCGTAAAAAAAAATGAAAAAAAAAGATTCGCCAAAACGGGGGGGGGGGGGGGGAGGGGGAGAAGGGGGGCAATGGGGTCAACTTTGAAAACTGGTTCGTTTGTGACTAAAGCATTGCCCCTTTATATGAATCTGAAAAAAGAAATGTTCCAAGTCTCTCAACTTCCGAGATCCGCTTAAAGGGGGGGAGAAGGGGGGCGAGGGGGCCAACTTTGAAAAATGATTTTTACTTTTCCGAGGCTCCTCTAAACGAATCCGTAAAAAAAACGAAAAAAAAAGATTCGCCAAAACGGGGGGGAGGGGGGAGAAGGGGGGCAAGGGGGTCAACTATGAAAAATGGTTTGTTTGTGACTATAGCATTGCCCCTTTATATGAAACTGAAAAAAGAAATGTTCCAAGTCTCTCATCTTCCGAGATCCGCTTAAAGGGGGGGAGAAGGGGGGCTAAGGGGGTCAACTTTGAAAAATGGTTTTTACTTTACCGAGCCTCCTCTAAACGATTCCGTAAAAAAAACAAAAAAAAAAGATTAGCCAAAACGGGGGGGGAGGGGGGAGAAGGGGGGCAAGGGGGTCAACTTTGAAAAATGGTTCGTTTGTGACTATAGCATTGCCCCTTTCTATGAATCTGAAAAAATAAATGATCCAAATGTTCCAACTTTCGAGATCCGCTTAAAGGGGGGGAGAAGGGGGGCGAGGGGGTCAACTTTGAAAAATGGTTTTTACTTTTCCGAGCCTCCTCTAAACGAATCCGTAAAAAAAATATACTACGGGTACCTTAGTTTCCGAGATACGATAGAGGGGGGGAGGAGGGGGGAGGAAAAGGGGAGGTTTGGGACTTTTCCCATACTCGCGAGAGTCACTTGTTTACGAATCTGTCAAAATATACACACCTTCCCCTTCACCATCTGGGAGAACAATTATGTCAATGAGTGAGTGAGTCAGTGAGTCAGTGGTAATGCAGTTTTATATAGTATAATAATAACTAGTATTTGCTTGGTGCGCGAGCTGCAAGCAGCTCGCGTGTTGTTGTCCCTAGACCCGCGTGTTGTTGTCCCTACACCTACCCTACACCTACCCTACACCTACCCTACACCTACCCTACACCTACCCTACACCTACCCTACACCTACCCTACACCTACCCTACACCTACCCAACACCTACCCTACACCTACCCTACACCTACCCTACACCTACCCTACACCTACCCTACACCTACCCTACACCTACCCTACACCTACCCTACACCTACCCTACACCTACCCTACACCTACCCTACACCTACCCTACACCTACCCTAAACTTTGTTCCAAAAAACATAACCCTAATGTTTGCTTGTCGTCGCCAGGCACTGAGTTTCGCTTCACCCACTCAACCTTCGTTACGCTACGGAGGTCGCCGGCTCGCTTCGCTCGCCACCTCCCCCCTGCGCTGCACTCGGTCTCGTAGGTTCGCTCCACTCGGGATCCCTACGCTGCATCCGTAAAAAAAAAAAGATTAGCCAAAACGGGGGGGGGAGGGGGGAGAAGGGGGGCAAGGGGGTCAACTTTGAAAAATGGTTTGTTTGTGACTATAGCATTGCCCCTTTATATGAATCTGAAAAAAGAAATGTTCCAAGTCTCTCAACTTCCGAGATCCGCTTAAAGGGGGGGAGAAGGGGGGGAGAAGGGGGGGCGAGGGGGTCAACTTTGAATACTGGTTTTTACTTTGCCGAGCCTCCTCGAAACGAATCCGTAAAAAAAACTGAAATAAAAAAATCGCCAAAACGGGGGGGGGGGGGGGGGAGATGGGGGGCAAGGGGGAAACTTTGAAAAATGGTTTGTTTGTGACTTTAGCATTGCCCCTTTATATGAATCTGAAAAAATAAATGTTCCAAGTCTCTCATCTTCCGAGATCCGCTTAAAGGGGGGGAGAAGGGGGGCGAGGGGGTCAACTTTGAAAAATGCTTTTTACTTTTGCGAGCCTCCTCTAAACGAATCCGTAAAAAAAACATTCTACGGGTACCTTAGTTTCCGAGATACGATAGAGGGGGGGAGGAGAGGGGGGGAAAAGGGGAGGTTTGGCACTTTTCCCATACTCACGGGAGTTACTTGTTTACGAATCTGTCAAAATATACCCACCTCCCCATCCACCATCTGGGAGAACAATTATGTCAATGAGTCAGTCAGTGAGTCAGTCAGTGGTAATGCAGTTTTATATAATATAACTAGTATTCGCTTGGTGCGCGAGCTGCAAGCAGCTCGCGGCTTTGTCGTGGTTTTGAGAAGTATTCCTTAACCTACCCTACACCTACCCTACACCGACCCTACACCTACCCTACACCTACCCTACACCTACCCTACACCTACCCTACACCTACCCTACACCTACCCTACACCTACCCTACACCTACCCTACACCTTCCCTACACCTACCCTACACCTACCCTACACCTACCCTACACCTACCCTACACCTACCCTACACCTACCCTACACCTACCCTACACCTACCCTACACCTACCCTACACCTACCCTACACCTACCCTACACCTACCCTACACCTACCCTACACCTACCCTACACCTACCCTACACCTACCCTACACCTACCCTACACCTACCCTACACTTTGTTCCAAAAAACATAACCCTAATGTTTGCTTGTCGTCGCCAGGCACTGAGTTTCGCTTGACCCACTCAACCTTCGTTACGCTACGGAGGTCGCCGGCTCGCTTCGCTCGCCACCTCCCCCCTGCGCTGCACTCGGTCTCGTAGGTTCGCTCTACTCGGGATCCCTACGCAGAATCCGTAAAAAAAAAAAAAAAAGATTCGCCAAAACGGGGGGGGAAAGGGGGGCAAGCGGGTCAACTTTGAAAAATGGTTTGTTTGTGACTATAGCATTGCCCCTTTATATGAATCTGAAAAAATAAATGTTCCAAGTCTCTCAACTTCCGAGATCCGCTTAAAGGGGGGGAGAAGGGGGGTGAAGGGGTCATTTTTGAAAAATGGTTTTTACTTTTCCGAGCCTCCTCTAAACGAATCCGTAAAAAAAACACGAAAAAAAGATTCGTCAAAACGGGGGGGGGGAGGGGGAGAAGGGGGGCAAGGGGGTAAACTTTGAAAAATGGTTTGTTTGTGACTATAGCATTTGCCCCTTTATATGAATCTGAAAAAATAAATGTTCCAAGTCTCTCAACTTCCGAGATCCGCTTAAAGGGGGGGAGAAGGGGGGCGAGGGGGTCATTTTTGAAAAATGGTTTTTACTTTTCCCAGCCTCCTCTAAACGAATCCGTAAAAAACAAAAAATACGGGTACCTTAGTTTCCGAGATACGATAGAGGGGGGGAGGAGGGGGGAGGAAAAGGGGAGGTTTGGGACTTTTCCCATACTCACGGGAGTTACTTGTTTACGAATCTGTCAAAATATACCCACCTCCCCATCCACCATCTGGGAGAACAATTATGTCAATGAGTCAGTGAGTCAGTGAGTCAGTGAGTGGTAATCCAGCTTTATATAATATAACTAGTATTTGCTTGGTGCGCGAGCTGCAAGCAGCTCGCGTGTTGTTGTCCCTACACCTACCCTACACCTACCCTACACCTACCCTACACCTACCCTACACCAACCCTACACCTACCCTACACCTACCCTACACCTACCCTACACCTACCCTACACCTACCCTACACCTACCCTACACCTACCCTACACCTACCCTACACCTACCCTACACCTACCCTACACCTACCCTACACCTACCCTACACCTACCCTACACCTACCCTACACCTACCCTACACCTACCCTACACCTACCCTACACCTACCCTACACCTACCCTACACCTACCCTACACCTACCCTACACCTACCCTACACCTACCCTACACCTACCCTACACCTACCCTACACCTACCCTACACCTACCCTACACCTACCCTACACCTACCCTACACCTACCCTACACCTACCCTACACCTACCCTACACCTACCCTACACCTACCCTACACCTACCCTACACCTACCCTACACCTACCCTACACCTACCCTACACCTACCCTACACCTACCCTACACCTACCCTACACCTACCCTACACCAACCCTACACCTACCCTACACCTACCCTACACCTACCCTACACCTACCCTACACCTACCCTACACCTACCCTACACCTACCCTACACCTACCCTACACCTACCCTACACCTACCCTACACCTACCCTACACCTACCCTACACCTACCCTACACCTACCCTACACCTACCCTACACCTACCCTACACCTACCCTACACCTACCCTACACCTACCCTACACCTACCCTACACCTACCCTACACCTACCCTACACCTACCCTACACCTACCCTACACCTACCCTACACCTACCCTACACCTACCCTACACCTACCCTACACCTACCCTACACCTACCCTACACCTACCCTACACCTACCCTACACCTACCCTACACCTACCCTACACCTACCCTACACCTACCCTACACCTACCCTACACCTACCCTACACCTACCCTACACCTACCCTACACCTACCCTATACCTACCCTACAACTACCCTACACCTACCCTACACCTACCCTACACCTACCCTAAACTTTGTTCCAAAAACCATAACCCTAATTAATGTTTGCTTGTCGTCGCCAGGCACTGAGTTTCGCTTCACCCACTCAACCTTCGTTACGCTACGGAGGTCGCCGGCTCGCTTCGCTCGCCACCTCCCCCCTGCGCTGCACTCGGTCTCGTAGGTTCGCTCCATTCGGGGTCCCTACGCTGCCTGGTCCACTCCCACCGGACAGGTTTCGACGACCGATATGAGGTAGGGGAGGTTGGGGAGAGGATGGATGAAGGGAGGGAGAGTGGGGAGTTTTGAAAAATGATTCCGACTCAAGCATTGCCCCTTTATATGAATCTGAAAAAAGAAATGTTCCAAGTCTCTCAATTTCCGGGATCCGCTTAAAGGGGGGGAAAAGCGGGGCGAGGGGATCATCTTTGAAAAATGGTTTTTTCTTTTCCGAGCCTCCTCTAAACAAATTCGTAAAAAAACGAAATAAAAAAGATTCGCCAAAACGGGGGGGAGAAGGGGGGCAAGGGGGTCAACTTTGAAAAATGGTTATTTTGTGACTATAGCATTGCCCCTTTATATGAATCTGAAAAAAGAAATGTTCCAAGTCTCTCAACTTCCGAGATCCGCTTAAAGGGAGGGAGAAGGGGGGCGAGGGGTCAACTTTGAAAAATGGTTTTTACTTTTCCGAGCCTCCTCTAAACGAATCCGTAAAAAAAACTGAAAAAAAAAGATTCGCCAAAACGGGGGGGGGGAGGGGGGAGAAGGGGGGCAAGGGGGTCAACTTTGAAAAATGTTTTTTTTGTGACTATAGCATTGCCCCTTTATATGAATCTGAAAAAAGAAATGTTCCAAGTCTCTCAACTTCCGAGATCCGCTTAAAGGGGGGTGAAGGGGGGCGAGGGGGTCATCTTTGAAAAATGGTTTTTACTTTTCCGAGCCTCCTCTAAACGAATCCGAAAAAAAAACAAAAAAAAAAGATTCGCCAAAACGGGGAGGGAGGGGGGAGAAGGGGGGCAAGGGGGTCAACTTTGAAAAATTGTTTGTTTGTGACTTTAGCATTGCCCCTTTATATGAATCTGAAAAAAGAAATGTTCCAAGTCTCTCAACTTCCGAGATCCGCTTAAAGGGGGGGAGAAGGGGGGCGAGGGGTCAACTTTGAAAAAAGGTTTTTACTTTTCCGAGCCTCCTCTAAACGAATCCGTAAAAAAAACTGAAAAAAAAAATTCGCCAAAACGGGGGGGGGGGGGAGAAGGGGGGCAAGGGGGTCAACTTTGAAAACTGGTTCGTTTGTGACTATAGCATTGCCCTTTTATATGAATCTGAAAAAAGAAATGTTCCAAATGTTCCAACTTTCGAGATCCGCTTAAAGGGGGGGAGAAGGGGGGCGAGGGGGTCAACTTTGAAAAATGCTTTTTACTTTTCCGAGCCTCCTCTAAACGAATCCGTAAAAAAAAACATTCTACGGGTACCTTAGTTTCCGAGATACGATAGAGGGGGGGAGGCGGGGGGAGGAAAAGGGGAGGTTTGGGACTTTTCCCATACTCACGGGAGTTACTTGTTTACGAATCTGTCAAAATATACCCACCTCCCCATCCACCATCTGGGAGAACAATTATGTCAATGAGTGAGTCAGTGAGGAGTCAGTGAGTGAGTGGTAATGCAGTTTTATATATTATAACTAGTATTTGCTTGGTGCGCGAGCTGCAAGCAGCTCGCGGCTTTGTCGTGTTTTTGAGAAGTATCCCTACACCTACCCTACACCTACCCTGCACCTACCCTACACCTACCCTACACCTACCCTACACCTACCCTACACCTACCCTACACCTACCCTACACCTACCCTACACCTACCCTACACCTACACTACACCTACCCTACACCTACCCTACACCTACCCTACACCTACCCTACACCTACCCTACACCTACCCTACACCTACCCTACACCTACCCTACACCTACCCTACACCTACCCTACACCTACCCCATATGGGGAAAGGGGGGCAAGGGGGGTCAACTTTGAAAAATGGTTTGTTTGTGACTATAGCATTGCCCCTTTATATGAATCTGAAAAAAGAAATGTTCCAAGTCTCTCAACTTCCGAGATCCGCTTAAAGGGGGGGAGAAGGGGGGCGAGGGGTCAACTTTGAAAAATGGTTTTTACTTTTCCGAGCCTCCTCTAAACGAATCCGTAAAAAAAACTGAAAAAAAAAATTCGCCAAAACGGGGGGGAGGGGGGGAGAAGGGGGGCAAGGGGGTCAACTTTGAAAACTGGTTCGTTTGTGACTATAGCATTGCCCCTTTATATGAATCTGAAAAAAGAAATGTTCCAAATGTTCCAACTTTCGAGATCCGCTTAAAGGGGGGGAGAAGGGGGGCGAGGGGGTCAACTTTGAAAAATGCTTTTTACTTTTCCGAGCCTCCTCTAAACGAATCCGTAAAAAAAACATTCTACGGGTACCTTAGTTTCCGAGATACGATAGAGGGGGGGAGGAGGGGGGAGGAAAAGGGGAGGTTTGGGACTTTTCCCATACTCACGGGAGTTACTTGTTTACGAATCTGTCAAAATATACCCACCTCCCCATCCACCATCTGGGAGAACAATTATGTCAATGAGTGAGTCAGTGAGTGAGTGAGTGGTAATGCAGTTTTATATAGTATAACTAGTATTTGCTTGGTGCGCGAGCTGCAAGCAGCTCGCGTGTTGTTGTTCCTACACCTACCCTACACCTACCCTACACCTACCCTACACCTACCCTACACCTACCCTACACCTACCCTACACCTACCCTACACCTACCCTACACCTACCCTACACCTACCCTACACCTACCCTACACCTACCCTACACCTACCCTACACCTACCCTACACCTACCCTACACCTACCCTACACCTACCCTACACCTACCCCACACCTACCCTACACCTACCCTACACCTACCCTACACCTACCCTACACCTACCCTACACCTACCCTACACCTACCCTACACCTACCCTACACCTACCCTACACCTACCCTACACCTACCCTACACCTACCCTACACCTACCCTACACCTACCCTACACCTACCCTACACCTACCCTACACCTACCCTACACCTACCCTACACCTACCCTACACCTACCCTACACCTACCCTACACCTACCCTACACCTACCCTACACCTACCCTACACCTACCCTACACCTACCCTACACCTACCCTACACCTACCCTACACCTACCCTACACCTACCCTACACCTACCCTACACCTACCCTACACCTACCCTACACCTACCCTACACCTACCCTACACCTACCCTACACCTACCCTACACCTACCCTACACCTACCCTACACCTACCCTACACCTACCCTACACCTACCCTACACCTACCCTACACTTTGTTCCAAAAAACATAACCCTAATGTTTGCTTGTCGTCGCCAGGCACTGAGTTTCGATTCACCCATTCGCTCCACTCGGGATCCACTCGGGGAGGTTGGGGATAGGAGGGGTGAAGAGAGGGGTGAAGGGGGGGAGAGTGGGGAGTTTTGAAAAATGATTCCGGCTATAACATTGCCCCTTTATATGAATATGAAAAAAGAAATGTTCCAAGTCTCTCAACTTCCGAGATCCGCTTAAAGGGGGGGAGAAGGGGGGCGAGGGGGTCAACTTTGAAAAATGGTTTTTACTTTTCCGAGCCTCCTCTAAACGAATCCGTAAAAAAAACTAAAAAAAAAATTCGCCAAAACGGGGGGGGGGAGGGGGGAGAAGGGGGGCAAGGGGGTCAACTTTGAAAACTGGTTCGTTTGTGACTATAGCATTGCCCCTTTATATGAATCTGAAAAAAGAAATGTTCCAAATGTTCCAACTTTCGAGATCCGCTTAAAGGGGGGGAGAAGGGGGGCGAGGGGGTCAACTTTGAAAAATGGTTTTTACTTTTCCAAGCCTCCTCTAAACGAATCCGTAAAAAAACAGAATACCGGTACCTTAGTTTCCGAGATACGATAGAGGGGGGGAGGAGGGGGGAGGAAAAGGGGAGGTTTGGGACTTTTCCCATACTCGCGAGAGTGACTTGTTTACGAATCTGTCAAAATATACCCACCTCCCCCTTCACCATCTGGGAGAACAATTATGTCAATCAGTCAGTGAGTGGTAATGCAGTTTTATATAATATAATAATAATAACTAGTATTTGCTTGGTGCGCGAGCTGCAAGCAGCTCGCGTGTTGTTGTCCCTACACCTACCCTACTCCTACCCTACACCTACCCTACACCTACCCTACACCTACCCTACACCTACCCTACACCTACCCTACACCTACCCTACACCTACCCTACACCTACCCTACACCTACCCTACACCTACCCTACACCTACCCTACACCTACCCTACACCTACCCTACACCTACCCTACACCTACCCTACACCTACCCTACACCTACCCTACACCTACCCTACACCTACCCTACACCTACCCTACACCTACCCTACACCTACCCTACACCTACCCTACACCTACCCTACACCTACCCTACACCTACCCTACACCTACCCTACACCTACCCTACACCTACCCTACACCTACCTACACCTACCCTACACCTACCCTACACCTACCCTACACCTACCCTACACCTACCCTACACCTACCCTACACCTACCCTACACCTACCCTACACCTACCCTACACCTACCCTACACCTACCCTACACCTACCCTACACCTACCCTACACCTACCCTACACCTACCCTACACCTACCCTACACCTACCCTACACCTACCCTACACCTACCCTACACCTACCCTACACCTACCCTACACCTACCCTACACCTACCCTACACCTACCCTACACCTACCCTACACCTACCCTACACCTACCCTACACCTACCCTACACCTACCCTACACCTACCCTACACCTACCCTACACCTACCCTACACCTACCCTACACCTACCCTACACTTTGTTCCAAAAAACATAACCCTAATGTTTGCTTGTCGTCGCCAGGCACAGAGTTTCGCTTCACCCACTCAACCTTCGTTACGCTACGGAGGTCGCCGGCTCGCTTCGCTCGCCACCTCCCCCCTGCGCTGCACTCGGTCTCGTAGGTTCGCTCCACTCGGGATCCCTACGCTGAATCCGTAAAAAAAACAAAAAAAAAGCTTCACCAAAACAGGGGGGGAGGGGGGAGATGGGGGGCAAGGAGGCAACTTTGAAAAATGGTTCGTTTGTGACTATAGCATTGCCCCTTTCTATGAATCTGAAAAAATAAATGTTCCAAATGTTCCAACTTTCGAGATCCGCTTAAAGGGGGGGAGAAGGGGGGCGAGGGGTCAACTTTGAAAAATGCTTTTTACTTTTCCGAGCCTCCTCTAAACGAATCCGTAAAAAAAACAAAAAAAAAAGATTAGCCAAAACGGGGGGGGAGGGGGGAGAAGGGGGGCAAGGGGGTCAACTTTGAAAAATGGTTCGTTTGTGACTATAGCATTGCCCCTTTCTATGAATCTGAAAAAATAAATGTTCCAAATGTTCCAACTTTCGAGATCCGCTTAAAGGGGGGGAGAAGGGGGGCGAGGGGGTCAACTTTGTAAAATGGTTTTTACTTTTGCGAGCCTCCTCTAAACGAATCCGTAAAAAAAACATTCTACGGGTACCTTAGTTTCCGAGATACGATAGAGGGGGGGAGGAGGGGGGAGGAAAAGGGGAGGTTTGGGACTTTTCCCATACTCGCGAGAGTTACTTGTATACGAATCTGTCAAAATATACCCACCTTCCCCTCCACCATCTGGGAGAACAATTATGTCAATGAGTGAGTGAGTGAGTCAGTGAGTCAGTGGTAATAACTAGTATTTGCTTGGTGCGCGAGCTGCAAGCAGCTCGCGGCTTTGTCGTGTTTTTGAGAAGTATTCCTTAAGCTACCCTACACCTACCCTACACCTACCCTACACCTACCCTACACCTACCCTACACCTACCCTACGCCTACCCTACGTCTACCCTACACCTACCCTACACCTACCCTACACCTACCCTACACCTACCCTACACCTACCCTACACCTACCCTACACCTACCCTACACCTACCCTACACCTACCCTACACCTACCCTACACCTACCCTACACCTACCCTACACCTACCCTACACCTACCCTACACCTACCCTACACCTACCCTACACCTACCCTACACCTACCCTACACCTACCCTACACCTACCCTACACCTACCCTACACCTACCCTACACCTACCCTACACCTACCCTACACCTACCCTACACCTACCCTACACCTACCCTACACCTACCCTACACCTACCCTACACCTACCCTACACCTACCCTACACCTACCCTACACCTACCCTACACCTACCCTACACCTACCCTACACCTACCCTACACCTACCCTACACCTACCCTACACCTACCCTACACCTACCCTACACCTACCCTACACCTACCCTACACCTACCCTACACCTACCCTACACCTACCCTACACCTACCCTACACCTACCCTACACCTACCCTACACCTACCCTACACCTACCCTACACCTACCCTACACCTACCCTACACCTACCCTACACCTACCCTACACCTACCCTACACCTACCCTACACCTACCCTACACCTACCCTACACCTACCCTACACCTACCCTACACCTACCCTACACCTACCCTACACCTACCCTACACCTACCCTACACCTACCCTACACCTACCCTACACCTACCCTACACCTACCCTACACCTACCCTACACCTACCCTACACCTACCCTACACCTACCCTAAACTTTGTTCCAAAAAACATAACCCTAATGTTTGCTTGTCGTCGCCAGGGACTGAGTTTCGCTTCACCCACTCAACCTTCGTTACGCTACGGAGGTCGCCGTTCGCTCCACTCGGGATCCCTACGCTGAATCCGTAAAAAAAACGAAAAAATAGATTCGCCAAAACGGGGCGGGGGGGGAGGGGGGAAATGGGGGGCAAGGGGGTCAACTTTGAAAAATGGTTTGTTTGTGACTATAGCATTGCCCCTTTATATGAATCTGAAAAAAGAAATGTTCCAAGTCTCTCAACTTCCGAGATCTGCTTAAAGGGGGGGAGAAGGGGGGCGAGGGGGTCAACTTTGAAAAATGGGTTTTACTTTTCCGAGCCTCCTCTAAACGATTCCGTAAAAAAAAAACAAAAAAAAAAGATTAGCCAAAACGGGGGGGGAGGGGTGAGAAGGGGGGCAAGGGGGTCTATTTTGAAAAATGGTTTGTTTGTGACTATAGCATTGCCCCTTTATATGAATCTGAAAAAAGAAATGTTCCAAGTCTCTCAACTTCCGAGATACGCTTAAAGGGGGGGCGAAGTGGGGCGAGGGGGTCAACTTTGAAAAATGGTCTTTACTTTTCCGAGCCTCCTCTAAACGAATCCGTAAAAAACAAAAAATATGGGTATCTTAGTTTCCGAGATACGATAGAGGGGGGGAGGAGGGGGGGGGAAAAGGGGAGGTTTGGCACTTTTCCCATACTCGCGGGAGTTACTTGTTTACGAATCTGTCAAAATATACCCACCTCCCCCTCCACCATCTGGGAGAACAATTATGTCAATGAGTGAGTCAGTCAGTGAGTCAGTCAGTGGTAATGCAGTTTTATATAGTATAACTAGTATTTGCTTGGTGCGCGAGCTGCAAGCAGCTCGCGGCTTTGTCGTGTTTTTGAGAAATATTCCTTAACCTACCCTACACCTACCCTACACCTACCCTACACCTACCCTACACCTTCCCTACACCTACCCTACACCTACCCTACACCTACCCTACACCTACCCTACACCTACCCTACACCTACCCTACACCTACCCTACACCTACCCTACACCTACCCTACACCTACCCTACACCTACCCTACACCTACCCTACACCTACCCTACACCTACCCTACACCTACCCTACACCTACCCTACACCTACCCTACACCTACCCTACACCTACCCTACACCTACCCTACACCTACCCTACACCTACCCTACACCTACCCTACACCTACCCTACACCTACCCTACACCTACCCTACACCTACCCTACACCTACCCTACACCTACCCTACACCTACCCTACACCTACCCTACACCTACCCTACACCTACCCTACACCTACCCTACACCTACCCTACACCTACCCTACACCTACCCTACACCTACCCTACACCTACCCTACACCTACCCTACACCTACCCTACACCTACCCTACACCTACCCTACACCTACCCTACACCTACCCTACACCTACCCTACACCTACCCTACACCTACCCTACACCTACCCTACACCTACCCTACACCTACCCTACACCTACCCTACACCTACCCTACACCTACCCTACACCTACCCTACACCTACCCTACACCTACCCTACACCTACCCTACACCTACCCTACACCTACCCTACACCTACCCTACACCTACCCTACACCTACCCTACACCTACCCTACACCTACCCTACACCTACCCTACACCTACCCTACACCTACCCTACACCTACCCTACACCTACCCTACACCTACCCTACACCTACCCTACACCTACCCTACACCTACCCTACACCTACCCTACACCTACCCTACACCTACCCTACACCTACCCTACACCTACCCTACACCTACCCTACACCTACCCTACACCTACCCTACACCTACCCTACACCTACCCTACACCTACCCTACACCTACCCTACACCTACCCTACACCTACCCTACACCTACCCTACACCTACCCTACACCTACCCTACACCTACCCTACACCTACCCTACACCTACCCTACACCTACCCTACACCTACCCTACACCTACCCTACACTTTGTTCCAAAAAACATAACCCTTATGTTTGCATTCGTCGCCAGGCACTGAGTTTCGCTTCACCCACTCAACCTTCGTTACGCTACGGAGGTCGCCAGCTCGCTTCGCTCGCCACCTCCCCCCTGCGCTGCACTCGGTCTCGTAGGTTCGCTCCATTCGGGGTCCCTACGCTGCGTGGTCCACTCCCACCGGACAGGTTTCGACGACCGATAGTAGGTAGGGGAGGTTGGGGAGAGGAGGGATGAAGGGAGGGAGAGTGGGGAGTTTTGAAAAATGATTCCGACTCAAGCGTTGCCCCTTTATATGAATCTGAAAAAAGAAATGTTCCAAGTCTCTCCACTTCCGAGATCCGCTTAAAGGGGGGGAGAAGGGGGGCGAGGGGGTCAACTTTGAAAAATGGTTTTTACTTTTCCGAGCCTCCTCTAAACGATTCCGTAAAAAAAAACAAAAAAAAAAGATTTGTCAAAACGGGGGGGAGGGGGGAGAAGGGGAGCAAGGGGGTCAACTTTGAAAAATGGTATGTTTGTGACTATAGCATTGCCCCTTTATATGAATCTGAAAAAAGAAATGTTCCAAGTCTCTCAAATTCCGAGATCCGCTTAAAGGGGGGGAGAAGGGGGGCGGGGGGGTCAAATTTGAAAAATGGTTTTTGCTTTTCCGAGCCTCTTCTAAACGAATCCGTAAAAAAAACATACTACGGGTACCTTAGTTTCCGAGATACGATAGAGGGGGGGAGGAGGGGGGAGGAAAAGGGGAGGTTTGGGACTTTTCCCAAACTCGCGAGAGTCACTTGTTTACGAATCTGTCAAAATTTACCCACCTCCCCATCCACCATCTGGGAGAACAATTATGTCAGTCAGTGAGTGGTAATGCAGTTTTATATAGTATAATAACTAGTATTTGCTTGGTGCGCGAGCTGCAAGCAGCTCGCGGTTTCGTCGTGTTTTTGAGAAGTATTCCTTAAACTACCCTACACCTACCCTACACCTACCCTACACCTACCCTACACCTACCCTACACCTACCCTACACCTACCCTACACCTACCCTACACCTACCCTACACCTACCCTACACCTACCCTACACCTACCCTACACCTATCCTACACCTACCCTACACCTACCCTACACCTACCCTACACCTACCCTACACCTAACCTACACCTACCCTACACCTACCCTACACCTACCCTACACTTACCTAACACCTACCCTACACCTACCCTACACCTACCCTACACCTACCCTACACCTACCCTACACCTACCCTACACCTACCCTACACCTACCCTACACCTACCCTACACCTACCCTACACCTACCCTACACCTACCCTACACCTACCCTACACCTACCCTACACCTACCCTACACCTACCCTACACCTACCCTACACCTACCCTACACCTACCCTACACCTACCCTACACCTACCCTACACCTACCCTACACCTACCCTACACCTACCCTACACCTACCCTACACCTACCCTACACCTACCCTACACCTACCCTACACCTACCCTACACCTACCCTACACCTACCCTACACCTACCCTACACCTACCCTACACCTACCCTACACCTACCCTACACCTACCCTACACCTACCCTACACCTACCCTACACCTACCCTACACCTACCCTACACCTACCCTACACCTACCCTACACCTACCCTACACCTACCCTACACCTACCCTACACTTTGTTCCAAAAAACATAACCCTAATGTTTGCTTGTCGTCGCCAGGCACTGAGTATTTCGCTTCACCCACTCAACCTTCGTTACGCTACGGAGGTCGCCGGCTCGCTTCGCTCGCCACCTCCCCCCTGCGCTGCACTCGGTCTCGTAGGTTCGCTCCACTCGGGATCCCTACGCTGAATCCGTAAAAAAAACAAAAACAAGATTCGCCAAAACGGGGGGAGGGAGGGGGGAGATTGGGGGCAAGGGGGTCAACTTTGAAAAATGGTTTGTTCGTGACTATAGCTTTGCCCCTTTATATGAATCTGAAAAAAGAAATGTTCCAAGTCTCTCAACTTCCGAGATCCACTTAAAGGGGGGGAGAAGGGGGGCGAGGGGGTCAACTTTGAAAAATGTTTTTTACTTTTCCGAGCCTCCTCTAAACGATTCCGTAAAAAAAACAAAAAAAAAGATTAGCCAAAACGGGGGGGGAGGGGGGAGAAGGGGGGCAAGGGGATCAACTTTGAAAACTGGTTCGTTTTTGACTATAGCATTGCCCATTTATATGAATCTGAAAAAAGAAATGTTCCAAGTCTCTCAACTTCCGAGATCCGCTTAAAGGGGGGGAGAAGGGGGGCGAGGGGGTCAACTTTGAAAAATGGTCTTTACTTTTCCGAGCCTTCTCTAAACGAATCCGTAAAAAACAAAAAATACGGGTACCTTAGTTTCCGAGATACGATAGAGGGGGGGAGGAGGGGGGAGGAAAAGGGGAGGTTTGGGACTTTTCCCATACTCACGGGAGTTACTTGTTTACGAATCTGTCAAAATATACCCACCTCCCCCTCCACCATCTGGGAGAACAATTATGTCAATGAGTCAGTGAGTGAGTCAGTCAGTGGTAATGCAGTTTTATATAGTATAATAACTAGTATTTATAATAACTAGTATTTGCTTGGTGCGCGAGCTGCAAGCAGCTCGCGTGTTGTTGTCCCTACACCTACCCTACACCTACCCTACACCTACCCTACACCTACCCTACACCTACCCTACACCTACCCTACACCTACCCTACACCTACCCTACACCTACCCTACACCTACCCTACACCTACCCTACACCTACCCTACACCTACCCTACACCTACCCTACACCTACCCTACACCTACCCTACACCTACCCTACACCTACCCTACACCTACCCTACACCTACCCTACACCTACCCTACACCTACCCTACACCTACCCTACACCTACCCTACACCTACCCTACACCTACCCTACACCTACCCTACACCTACCCTACACCTACCCTACACCTACCCTACACCTACCCTACACCTACCCTACACCTACCCTACACCTACCCTACACCTACCCTACACCTACCCTACACCTACCCTACACCTACCCTACACCTACCCTACACCTAGCCTACACCTACCCTACACCTACCCTACACCTACCCTACACCTACCCTACACCTACCCTACACCTACCCTACACCTACACCTACCCTACACCTACCCTACACCTACCCTATACCTACCCTACACCTACCCTACACCTACCCTACACCTACCCTACACCTACCCTAAACTTTGTTCCAAAAAACATAACCCTAATGTTTGCTTGTCGTCGCCAGGCACTGAGTTTCGCTTCACCCACTCAACCTTCGTTACGCTACGGAGGTCGCCGGCTCGCTTCGCTCGCCACCTCCCCCCTGCGCTGCACTCGGTCTCGTAGGTTCGCTCCACTCGGGATCCCTACGCTGAATCCGTAAAAAAAAGATTCGCCAAAACGGGGGGGGGGAGGGGGAGAAGGGGGGCAAGGGGGACAACTTTGAAAAATGGTTTGTTTGTGACTATAGCATTGCCCCTTTATATGAACCTGAAAAAAGAAATGTTCCAAATGTTCCAACTTTCGAGATCCGCTTAAAGGGGGGGAGAAGGGGGGCGAGGGGGTCAACTTTGAAAAATGGTTTTTACTTTTGCGAGCCTCCTCTAAACGAATCCGTAAAAAAAACATTCTACGGGTACCTTAGTTTCCGAGATACGATAGAGGGGGGGAGGAGGGGGGAGGAAAAGGGGAGGTTTGGGACTTTTCCCATACTCGCGAGAGTTACTTGTATACGAATCTGTCAAAATATACCCACCTCCCCATCCACCATCTGGGAGAACAATTATGTCAATGAGTCAGTCAGTGAGTCAGTGAGTGGTAATGCAGTTTTATATAATATAATAACTAGTATTTGCTTGGTGCGCGAGCTGCAAGCAGCTCGCGTGTTCACCTACCCTGCACCTACCCTGCACCTACCCTACACCTACCCTACACCTACCCTACACCTACCCTACACCTACCCTACACCTACCCTACACTACACCTACCCTACACCTACCCTACACCTACCCTACACCTACCCTACACCTACCCTACACCTACCCTACACCTACCCTACACCTACCCTACACCTACCCTACACCTACCCTACACCTACCCTACACCTACCCTACACCTACCCTACACCTACCCTACACCTACCCTACACCTACCCTACACCTACCCTACACCTACCCTACACCTACCCTACCCTACACCTACCCTACACCTACCCTACACCTACCCTACACCTACCCTACACCTACCCTACACCTACCCTACACCTACCCTACACCTACCCTACACCTACCCTACACCTACCCTTCACCTACCCTACACCTACCCTACACCTACCCTACACCTACCCTACACCTACCCTACACCTACCCTACACCTACCCTACACCTACCCTACCCAGGCACTGAGTTTGGCTTCACCCACTCAACCTTCGTTACGCTACGGAGGTCGCCGGCTCGCTTCGCTCGCCACCTCCCCCCTGCGCTGCACTCGGTCTCGTAGGTTCGCTCCACTCGGGATCCCTACGCTGAATCCCTAAAAAAAAGATTCGCCAAAACGGGGGGGGGGGAGGGGGGAGATGGGGGGCAAGGGGGTCAACTTTGAAAAATGGTTTGTTTGTGACTATAGCATTGCCCCTTTATATGAATCTGAAAAAAGAAATGTTCCAAGTCTCTCAACTTCCGAGATCCGCTCAAAGGGGGGGAGATGGGGGGCGAGGGGGTCAACTTTGAAAAATGGTTTTTACTTTTCCGAGCCTCCTCTAAACGAATCCGTAAAAAAAACAAAAAAAAAAGATGCGCCATAACGGGGGGGGGAGGGGGAGAAGGGGGGCAAGGGGGTCAACTTTGAAAAATGGTCCGTTTGTGACTATAGCATTGCCCCTTTATATGAATCTGAAAAAAGAAATGTTCCAAGTCTCTCAACTTCCGAGATCCGCTTAAAGGGGGGGAGAAGGGGGGTGAGGGGGTCAACTTTGAAAACTGGTCTTTACTTTTCCGAGCCTCCTCTAAACGAATCCGTAAAAAACAAAAAATACGGGTATCTTAGTTTCCGAGAAACGATAGAGGGGGGGAGGAGGGGGGGGGAAAAGGGGAGGTTTGGGACTTTTCCCTTACTCGCGAGAGTTACTTGTTTACGAATCTGTCAAAACATACCCACCTCCCCCTCCACCATCTGGGAGAACAATTATGTCAATGAGTGAGTCAGTCAGTGAGTCAGTCAGTGGTAATGCAGTTTTATATAGTATAATAACTAGTATTTGCTTGGTGCGCGAGCTGCAAGCAGCTCGCGGCTTTGTCGTGTTTTTGAGAAGTATTCCTTAACCTACCCTACACCTACCCTACACCTACCCTACACCTACCCTACACCTACCCTACACCTACCCTACACCTACCCTACACCTACCCTACACCTACCCTACACCTACCCTACACCTACCCTACACCTACCCTACACCTACCCTACACCTACCCTACACCTACCCTACACCTACCCTACACCTACCCTACACCTACCCTACACCTACCCTACACCTACCCTACACCTACCCTACACCTACCCTACACCTACCCTACACCTACCCTACACCTACCCTACACCTACCCTACACCTACCCTACACCTACCCTACACCTACCCTACACCTACCCTACACCTACCCTACACCTACCCTACACCTACCCTACACCTACCCTACACCTACCCTACACCTACCCTACACCTACCCTACACCTACCCTACATCTACCCTACACCTACCCTACACCTACCCTACACCTACCCTACACCTACCCTACACCTACCCTACACCTACCCTACACCTACCCTACACCTACCCTACACCTACCCTACACCTACCCTACACCTACCCTACACCTACCCTACACCTACCCTACACCTACCCTACACCTACCCTACACCTACCCTACACCTACCCTACACCTACCCTACACCTACCCTACACCTACCCTACACCTACCCTACACCTACCCTACACCTACCCTACACCTACCCTACACCTACCCTACACCTACCCTACACCTACCCTACACCTACCCTACACCTACCCTACACCTACCCTACACCTACCCTACACCTACCCTACACCTACCCTACACCTACCCTACACCTACCCTACACCTACCCTACACCTACCCTACACCTACCCTACACCTACCCTACACCTACCCTACACCTACCCTACACCTACCCTACACCTACCCTACACCTACCCTACACCTACCCTACACCTACCCTACACCTACCCTACACCTACCCTACACCTACCCTACACCTACTACCACCTACTCAACCTTCGTTACGCTACGGAGGTCGCCGGCTCGCTTCGCTCGCCACCTCCCCCCCGCGCTGCACTCGGTCTCGTAGGTTCGCTCCACTCGGGATCCCTACGCTGAATCCGTAAAAAAACAAAAAAAAAGATTCGCCAAAACGGGGGGGGAGGGGGGAGAAGGGGGGCAAGGGGGTCAACTTTGAAAACTGGTTCGTTTGTGACTATAGCATTGCCCCTTTATATGAATCTGAAAAAAGAAATGTTCCAAGTCTCTCAACTTACGAGATCCGCTTAAAGGGGGGGAGAAGGGGGGGCGAGGGGGCAACTTTGAAAAATGGTTTTTACTTTTCCGAGCCTCCTCTAAACGAATCCGTAAAAAAAACTGAAAAAAAAAGATACGCTAAAACGAGGGGGGGGGGGGGAGGAGGGGGGCAAGGGGGTCAACTTTGAAAAATGGTTTGTTTGTGACTATAGCATTGCCCCTTTATATGAATCTGAAAAAGAAATGTTCCAAGTCTCTCAACTTTCGAGATCCGCTTAAAGGGGGGGAGAAGGGGGGCGAGGGGGTCAACTTTGAAAAATGGTCTTTACTTTTCCGAGCCTCCTCTAAACGAATCCGTAAAAAACAAAAAATACGGGTATCTTAGTTTCCGAGAAACGATAGAGGGGGGGAGGAGGGGGGGAGAAAAGGGGAGGTTTGGGACTTTTCCCAAACTCGCGAGAGTCACTTGTTTACGAATCTGTCAAAATATACCCACCTCCCCATCCACCATCTGGGAGAACAATTATGTCAGTCAGTGAGTGGTAATGCAGTTTTATATAATATAACTAGTATTTGCTTGGTGCGCGAGCTGCAAGCAGCTCGCGTGTTTTTGTCCCTACACCTACCCTACACCTACCCTACACCTACCCTACACCTACCCTACACCTACCCTACACCTACCCTACACCTACCCTACACCTACCCTACACCTACCCTACACCTACCCTACACCTACCCTACACCTACCCTACACCTACCCTACACCTACCCTACACCTACCCTACACCTACCCTACACCTACCCTACACCTACCCTACACCTACCCTACACCTACCCTACACCTACCCTACACCTACCCTACACCTACCCTACACCTACCCTACACCTACCCTACACCTACCCTACACCTACCCTACACCTACCCTACACCTACCCTACACCTACCCTACACCTACCCTACACCTACCCTACACCTACCCTACACCTACCCTACACCTACCCTACACCTACCCTACACCTACCCTAAACTTTGTTCCAAAAAACATAACCCTAATGTTTGCTTGTCGTCGCCAGGCACTCAGTTTCGCTTCACCCACTCAACCTTCGTTACGCTACGGAGGTCGCCGGCTCGCTTCGCTCGCCACCTCCCCCCTGCGCTGCACTCGGTCTCGTAGGTTCGCTCCACTCGGGATCCCTACGCTGAATCCGTAAAAAAAACAAAAAAAAGATTCGCCAAAACGGGGGGGGGGGGTGGAGAAAGGGGGACAAGGGGGTCAACTTTGAAAAATGGTTTATTTGTGACTATAGCATTGCCCCTTTATATGAATCTGAAAAAAGAAATGTTCCAAGTCTCTCAACTTCCGAGATCCGCTTAAAGGGGGGGGAGAAGGGGGGCGAGGGGGCAACTTTGAAAAATGGTTTTTGCTTTTGCAAGCCTCCTCTAAACGAATCCGTAAAAAAAACTGAAAAAAAAAGATTCGCCAAAACGGGGGGGGGAGGGGGAGAAGGGGGGCAAGGGGGTCGACTTTGAAAAATGGTTGGTTTTTGACTATAGCATTGCCCCTTTATATGAATCTGAAAAAAGAAATGTTCCAAGTCTCTCAACTTCCGAGATCCGCTTAAAGGGGGGGAGAAGGGGGGCGAGGGGGTCATTTCTGAAAAATGGTTTTTACTTTTCCGAGCCTCCTCTAAACGAATCCGTAAAAAAAAAAAAATACGGGTAGCTTAGTTTCCGAGATACGATAGAGGGGGGGAGGAGGGGGGGGGAAAAAGGGAGGTTTGGCACTTTTCCCATACTCGCGAGAGTTACTTGTTTACGAATCTGTCAAAATATACCCACCTCCCCATCCACCATCTGGGAGAACAATTATGTCAATGAGTCAGTGAGTCAGTGAGTGGTAATGCAGTTTTATATATTATAACTAGTATTTGCTTGGTGCGCGAGCTGCAAGCAGCTCGCGTGTTGTTGTCCCTACACCCGCGTATTGTTGTCCCTACACCTACCTTACACTTACCCTACACCTACCCTACACCTACCCTACACCTACCCTACACCTACCCTACACCTACCCTACACCTACCCTACACCTACCCTACACCTACCCTACACCTACCCTACACCTACCCTACACCTACCCTACACCTACCCTACACCTACCCTACACTACGCCTACCCTACACCTACCCTACACCTACCCTACACCTACCCTACACCTACCCTAAACCTACCCTACACCTACCCTACACCTACCCTACACCTACCTTACACCTACCCTACACCTACCCTACACTTACCCTACACCTACCCTACACCTACCCTACACCTACCCTACACCTACCCTACACCTACCCTACACCTACCCTACACTTTGTTCCAAAAAACATAACCCTAATGTTTGCATTCGTCGCCAGGCACTGAGTTTCGCTTCACCCACTCAACCTTCGTTACGCTACGGAGGTCGCCGGCTCGCTTCGCTCGCCACCTCCCCCCTGCGCTGCACTCGGTCTCGTAGGTTCGCTCCACAAAGATTCGCCAAAACGGGGGGAGGGAAAGGGGGGCAAGGGGGTCAACTTTGAAAAATGGTTTGTTTGTGACTATAGCATTGCCCCCCCCCCTTTATATGAATCTGAAAAAAGAAATGTTCCAAGTCTCTCAACTTCCGAGATCCGCTTAAAGGGGGGGAGAAGAGGGGCGAGGGGATCAACTTTGAAAAATTGTTTTTACTTTGCCGAGCCTCCTCTAAACGAATCCGTAAAAAAACTGAAAAAAAAAAGATTCGCCGAAACGGGGGGGGGGGGGGGAAAGGGGGAAAAGGGGGTCAACTTTGAAAAATGGTTTGTTTGTGACTATTGCATTGCCCCTTTATATGAATCTGAAAACAGAAATGTTCCAAGTCTCTCAACTTCCGAGATCCACTTAAAGGGGGGGAGAAGGGGGGTGAGGGGGTCAACTTTGAAAAATGGTTTTTACTTTTCCGAGCCTCCTCTAAACGAATCCGTACAAAAAACTGAAAAAAAAAGATTGGCCAAAACGGGGGAGGGGGGGGAGAAGGGGGGCAAGGGGGTCAACTTTGAAAACTGGTTCGTTTGTGACTATAGCATTGCCCCTTTATATGAATCTGAAAAAAGAAATGTTCCAAGTCTCTCAGCTTCCGAGATCCGCTTAAAGGGGGGGAGAAGGGGGGTGAGGGGGTCAACTTTGAAAAATGGTCTTTACTTTTCCGAGCCTCCTCTAAACGAATCCGTAAAAAACAAAAAATACGGGTACCTTAGTTTACGAGATACGATAGAGGGGGGGAGGAGGGGGGGGGGAAAAGGGAGGTTTGGCACTTTTCCCATACTCACGGGAGTTACTTGTTTACGAATCTGTCAAAATATACCCACCTCCCCCTCCACCATCTGGGAGAACAATTATGTCAATGAGTCAGTGAGTGAGTGAGTCAGTCAGTGGTAATGCAGTTTTATATATTATAATAACTAGTATTTGCTTGGTGCGCGAGCTGCAAGCAGCTCGCGTGTTGTTGTCCCTACACCTACCCTACACCTAACCTACACCTACCCTACAACTAACCTACACCTACCCTACACCTACCCTACACCTACCCTACACCTACCCTACACCTACCCTACACCTACCCTACACCTACCCTAAACCTACCCTACACCTACCCTACACCTACCCTACACCTACCCTACACCTACCCTACACCTACCCTACACCTACCCTACACCTACCCTACACCTACCCTACACCTACCCTACACTTTGTTCCAAAAAACATAACCCTAATGTTTGCTTGTCGTCGCCAGGCACTGAGTTTCGCTTCACGCACTCAACCTTCGTTACGCTACGGAGGTCGCCGGCTCGCTTCGCTCGCCACCTCCCCCCTGCGCTGCACTCGGTCTCGTAGGTTCGCTCCACTCGGGATCCCTACGCTGAATCCGTAAAAAAAACAAAAAAAAAGATTCGCCAAAACGGGGGGGGAAAGGGGGGCGAGGGTGTCAACTTTGAAAAATGGTTTGTTTGTGACTTTAGCATTGCCCCTTTATATGAATCTGAAAAAAGAAATGTTCCAAGTCTCTCAACTTCCGAGATCCGCTTAAAGGGGGGAAAGGGGGGCGAGGGGGTCAACTTTGAAAAATGGTTTTTACTTTTCCGAGCCTCCTCTAAACGATTCCGTAAAAAAAAACAAAAAAAATAGATTTACCAAAACGGGGGGGAGGGGGGAGAAGGGGAGCAAGGGGGTCAACTTTGAAATATGGTATGTTTGTGACTATAGCATTGCTCCTTTATATGAATCTGAAAAAAGAAATGTTCCAAGTCTCTCAACTTCCGAGATCCGCTTAAAGGGGGGGAGAAGGGGGGCGAGGGGGTCAAATTTGAAAAATGGTTTTTGCTTTTCCGAGCCTCCTCTAAACGAATCCGTAAAAAAAACATACTACGGGTACCTTAGTTTCCGAGATACGATAGAGGGGGGGAGGAGGGGGGAGGAAAAGGGGAGGTTTGGGACTTTTCCCAAACTCGCGAGAGTCACTTGTTTACGAATCTGTCAAAATATACCCACCTCCCCATCCACCATCTGGGAGAACAATTATGTCAGTGAGTGAGTGGTAATCCAGCTTTATATAATATAACTAGTATTTGCTTGGTGCGCGAGCTGCAAGCAGCTCGCGGCTTTGTCGTGTTTTTGAGAAGTATTCCTTACCCTTGTAAAATTTTGAGAATCCTTAGGAATCCCTAAATGAATTGGAAAAGTAGTAGTCATAAGATTTTGTAAATTATATAAAATATTTTGAAAACCCGCACTTATTGTATGGACTTTTAGGTAAATCAACTGAACGATTTTTTTTATTCCTTCAGTTGATTTACTTAGGTAAAAGTTGGCACAAAATAAACTATAAAATGTTATTCCTTGTAAGTGACTAAGTAAATAATAAATTAAATAAGTTCCTATTTATATGATTTTCAAAACTATTCTATCCCAGGGTAAGGTGTGTATGGGAGTGTGCAATATTACCAAGGTCGTAATGAATTTTTATCCCTGGTTCGGTTCACTCACAATATTAATTATTTTATTTATTTATTTATTTTATTTTATTTTTTACATTTTAGGAAAGCTTACAGACTAATAACATTATAATAACAATAATATACAACTAAATTGCTAATAACAAGCTTCCACAGATAAATAACAAAAAAAGAAAAAATATTACTTCCCAATAATCTAAGCTACGAGTACTTCATCAAAGTTAGCTCATTCTATTTTTATTAATTCTAATTTAACTATTTGTACAATAAACGGTTCAAGTGCATGCAGGTGCCTCTTGTACAAAAAATGGCTTTGCTAAAAGTCTCCTAACTGTGCTTGCATTGGTGCAGAATAAATCAATGCCAGGTTCACAAGAAATCTCGTTAAAACTGCGACTGGCTCTCGGAAAGTATGCATTACGCCTATAATTTGTATTTGCATAAGGTACATGCAGTAGTGGTCGCTGTCGAAGCCCCATCTGATTAGTGCGCATCGTTAATTTAGAAAGAAGTCCAGGACAGTCGACGGAACCATTAGCGATATTAAGCAAGTAACATACGTCATTAATATAACGTCTACGGTCAAGTGGTAGAAAATGGTACCTTCTGCATCGGTGAATATAATTTACAGATACTTGCTTTGCCCTCCAATCAAGGTACTTAAGAAATCTTTTCTGGATGCCCTCAATACGAGACTTGTAAATCTCGTATTGAGGGTTCCAGACTTGTGATGCATACTCAAGGTGGCTGCGTACGAACGAACAATAAAGGACTTTGATCGGTTTTAGTGATCGGAAACATGCTGAGGTTCTCATTATGAAACCAAGAGCCCTTGACGCCTTATATATTATAGTAA